>APFE030451886.1:54388-130105 GCA_000404065.3 Pinus taeda | reverse complement strand
ATATATATTATTCCATCTCTTTCTCTAAAAAACAAGACTCCTTATGAAATGTGGTAAGGTTACATTGCTTTGGTAAGGCATCTCAATATCTTTAGTCCCGCATGGTATTCCTTGATTCCTAAGGAACAAAGAAGAAAGATTCATGCAAGGAGTCAAAAGTGCATCTTCTTCAGATATTCATATAACATCAAAGCATATCATCTCTATGATGATGTAAATAAGAATCTTATATTGAATAGAGATTTGATTTTTCTTAAATTTTCCAAGACTGATAATATTATTGAGCCGCAACTTAATCATTTGGACAAGTTCAATCATGTAAAAAATTATGTTGAATTTGGCAATGAAATTCCACATATTGAAGGGGGTCTCCCTATCTTAGATAAATATATGGAATCTCCTTTTGAAGCATAGTCTCCCCCTCATGAAGCTTTAGCCATTTCTTCATATTAGGAACACCTTTTGAGTGATGTGATTGGGAATATTGAATGTCTAAATATTGGTGCAACCCCATATTAATCAATAAAGTAGCCTGGAACATCTCATAAAGATCCTCCAAAATGGCTGATTAAAACACTTGAAAGTATTCATCATGACGAGGTTGGAAATATAAGAACTAGAAGTTTCACCAAACAAGATGGAGGTGATGTAGATGATTCTAATTCAATTAATGATATGGATTGTTATTGCTCCAAATACCACCTTATGTATTTGTGATGCTTGGTTTATGGCCTAGGGCAACCCCTCCTTCTAGACTTGGTCCAAATATTCAAAAAATAGTGTTTTACTCCCTGTACATGACTTTTCCCTATATTAAATGTGTGTACATGTGGGTCAGTCTATACCCAACCCATGTTTATGTCTTAAAAGACTTAAAAAAAAAAATCCTTAATTATGGGCGGAGATCACAGGTTTTACCTGTTGATTACCTATTAGTGCCTGTGGCCCAACTGTTTCCCAACTAAAAAACTACTTTGGGAGAAGTATAAAAATACTTCGATGGGAAGGCCTCAAGGAGGAGAGAAAATAGAGAATTACTCTGTTGAGATTATTCCCTGATCAAGTCTAAAGATCCCTGTGCTTCAAGCACTTCCCCAAGTTCAAGAAACCCTTGTTTCCTTGAGAGTTGATATCCTTTCACTTGTGGGAGATATCCTTGTGTTGGTTATGGAAGGATCCTTTTAAAGACCGAGACTGGACAGACCTGGAGGACAGTTCCGCTTGGAGCCAGAATAGGAAGACTCAGGCGAACTCTTTCTATGTTTTGATTATAGTTATCTGCAATAAAAGAAACATTGTCTTGTTCCTGATATCAACTTTGTTCATGCATTTGATGTTATTGTTATGGTTTATGTATGAATGACCATTTCATTGTATAACTAACCATCTACTTATATGCTATAAAGTTTCTTTCTATATAATGCTTCATCTATATGCCACTATGTGTCTTTGAATGGTTGTTTTGCAGGTTCAAAGATCGTGAGGAGTTCCAGAGGATTTGAACATTGGCTAGAACTACCCGAACGAAGGACCCCCAGGTATGTACATCCTCGCATAGTTTGCTCGTTTAAGCATTTTACCGAAGTTATTTGCTTGTTTATTGTTGTGGATTACTCCTGCTCTGCTAGGGTTCAGAACCAAAGCCCTAGGGGACTTTATCCCTTAACAGAATTGGCAACTCCACTGGGGACAACAATCTTGTTGTTCCTAGTTTGGGTTATTTTGTGCCAATTAGGGCTCAGCTTTCAGTTTGCTTGCTGTGATTGTATTGTCTGCTCCTGTAGGAACTCGGACTTCAAGTCTGATCCTTTTCATTAGGCCTCATTTTTGTTTTTTCTTGTAAACTTTTATATACGCACTTTTGTTAGGTTACAAAAACATATACATGCAAGTTTCACTGAACTGAAGCAGCGTACATGTGGGATTCTTTTGACTGAAACGCATGTACACGCAGCTCTGTAGAGACACAATCGCATATACATTTGTTTTGCATGATTTTTTCAAGTCTTTTTATCTGGGAAGATTTGTTTCTTGGCCTGTGTGCTTCCTAAGTGGTCAGTTTCTGCTTTCAGATTTTTGTTTTTCAGCGAGCCTACTGTTTCGAGTTCTCTCCTGCTTTGAAGAGTTTTTGGTCTCGGTTTGCTTTATAGTGAGTGTCAACATTTGTGTTTGAACACACAAGGCTTCTTGTAGAGGCTCTTGATTGTTCTAGTTTTCCGGAACAAAATATTGCTGGCAATATTTGTGTCAAACTTTATTTTTATGGTTTGCTTGCTTTGCTTCCCGTTAAGGTTATGGCCATTCACTTCTTCTTTCTTTTCGAAAGTTGTTGTTGACAAATTTGAAAGTGTGATTTTCCTGATTTCTTGATCAATGTCTTTAACCTCTTTTTGCTACTTTTGGATCATTTAGTGCATCTTGAAACATCTATTTTGTTAAGTTTTCATTCGTGTTGAATTGAGAACTTGCAAAGTTTCTTGGTGACTTGCTTTTGATCTTTGAGTCTTTGGTAGCATTTTGAGTACTTTTGAAAAGCTGCTTTTATTACCATTTTGAAAAAGAAAAGTCCTTCAAAAACATTGTTTTTGCTTTCTTTGGTTTTTGAGAGTGATTTGGGATATTTGTGTTTAGTCATTCTTGTTTTGGGAAAGTTTTTGTGTTAAAAATTCTCATTCCTTTCAAAACACTTAAGTTGGGTTATAAAAAAAAATTACTCTCATTTTCTTTTTTAGAGTAATCTAGAATTTTTTTCATCATCATGTACACTTTGCATTAGGGTAGTTCGCATTATTAGAGCATCAGTTTTTTAGTGTTTGTGAGTGTGAAGTCTGTTGCAAGAAAAGAAAAAATGTATTGCTTTAATAGAAGTTTCTTAGAACCCAAGTAGAAGTTTCTTTTCATCGAAGAACAAACAAATGCATTGCATATAAGTTAGTTTTTCATTAATTTCTTTTGCGTCAAAGAACACCATCAGTTTCACTTCCTTATTGTCCCTTTGACTAAAAAAGAACAGCCACTTAAAATAAAGCGCTAATAAAATAAACTAGAACTTTTTATACTATCAATAAATACACCAACAAGTTTTAGGTTATTTAGGGCCTTGGATTAGGCGAGAGGAAAGTAAACTCTCCAAGGTCACAATAAATTGTCAAATGTAGAAGTCTGAATAGAGAGTGAAAATCCAATAGCGTTAGGGAGACCGGGAAAGCTCCATGACTGGGAGTTAAGCACGAGGGTTTTTGAAGATAAGGAAGAGAGATACCCCCTCTCCTACTTGTTAGATCTTACCTCACGACTATTCCTCCTAGCTTCTAATACAAGTTGGTATCTTTAGTTTCCTATCTTAAGGATCTACATAGGTGCCTGCGGAGGGGAATCCCATGGCACTTGAGGTCGATGTTGCATCACTTTCAGCGGTACTTCTGAAGGGCACCCTTGCGAAGCTTGGGGGCTTGCACCAGCAAAGGTTGTTTTTTGGAGGTCAACGTAACTTACTATAATACCTTCACTAGTAGACCTGGGGCATAATTACCCTAGTCTATTTTCGAAAGGTCGTTATTATGCACTTTCTTGTATTTTGGTGTCTGGTCCTAATCACTGGGAGCAGAAATACTTGAAAGTTGTTTGACTGCTGAATTCTCTTAGGGACATTTTTAGTGTGTGTTCTGTGCTCCTAGTTGGCCTACATTTCAATTTCTTGAGTCTTTAAGTATATCTTATTAAATAATTCAAAGTGGTTGACCGATCACTTAGACAGTCCCGCAAACTTCGTGGGCTTTCACCTATAAGTCTAGAGCCTTCTTTTAGAAGGCATAGGAGCAATACTGCTAGTGGGTTTCACCCAGTGGCAGTTGACGCATCGGGGATTGTTCCTCCACTTGGGGGTAGTAGTGTACAAGATAGGCCTAGTACTACCACAAAGCCAGAGAGGAACACCCTAGTTCTTTCTCAAGTTCTCTTCCAGTCGAAAGATAATATTGAGGTAGAAGAACTCTCAGAGCTATTAGCAACTCCGAATTATCCTCTACCATCTGATCATTTGGATGTAGTGTTGTGCGTTGGGACTCCAACACACAGAACTTCAAGTCCAAGTCCACACACTTACATCCCTTCGATGACCACTGTTGGGAGCATGACATCCACCACCACTGCTATGAGTATGCAAACACCTATATCAATACAAGGGGGAGGAACCATTTCCATCCCTTCTACATCTGTATTTGGGTCTACTACTAGCACATCCTTGTTCGGGTCCACTTCCATTCCATCGACGAGTGGAAGTTCCCAAGTGCATGCATCCAGTTTTGGATTCTTCCCTTTTGGTATGCCTTCTCAAGGTATTCCATCAGTTCCATTAAGTGTACCATCAACTGCCTCCACATCCATGATGAGTGGATCAACATCTTTTCAGGGTTTTCCTTTTGGAAGTGGTCATATACCACATTCCAATCTGATGGTAGGATCTATTCCTCTTTTGGAATAATCCTGCAGTTAGTGGCATGGGAATTGGGAATCCATTTTTTGGACAACAACGGAATATGTCGTACTCCTCAGTGAGTTCATTTCGAAGTTTTCCACCCTTAGCTAATGCACGGAACCCTTATCAAGGGTTGTCCACTCCTTATAATAATTCGTTAGGGGGAAACTTCGCTAGTTATGAAAGTGTTTCGGTTGGAGTTGGTAAAACTTCGAGTTTTTCTAGACCACAAGGGTCACCTTTTGGTTCAGCAGGTTCTACCAGTTACTTCGGGCAACCTGGTGCCTTTAAAAATCTAGGCCATTCTTTTCAGACCTTCAGGAACCCCGCCCAATCTGGGTGCAATCCCTAAGGTCCTACAAGACTTCTGTTTCTAGCCACACTCAATCTATCAAACTTGAATAAGTTAATGAATGATCCAATCAGATATAATCTAGCTTGGCCTCCGGTCCCAACCAAACTTCCATCGGATATCCCAAAATTCGAAGGGAAGAGTGGGGAAGACCTGGGCAACCATGTAACCACATTCCATTTATGGTGCTCATCGAACTCCCTCATCGATGACTCGATTAGGTTGAGACTATTTCAACGCACCTTAACTGGAAATGTACCTAAGTGGTATATAGAGTTTCCAGGGGCCACATTTACATCTTTCACTGATTTGGCTAACATTTTATTAAACCATTTTCAATTGTCTGTCCGTTACGAAGCCGGAACTGAACTTCTAGCCAATTTTCATCAGGACATGGCCACTCACATTTTTTATCATATTTAGGAATGGAGACAGAGAAAAAGGCTCATCAATGCCAAAATTCCAACTGAATTCCATCTCGAATGGTTTTTAAAATCATTATAACGCGAGATATCCAAGGATGTTTCTATGTCTGGAGTATATTTTGAGGAGCAAGCTATCTTTCGCACCCAGTAGTTAGAATTGATATATTCTCAGTCTAGGACCCTTCAGAAGATCTTGCTTGATGCTCCTAGATCCACGGTTGATATAGCCAAACCGAAGCCAGGCCCGCCTGCTGACGGCATTGTTGGATCGATTGATGCGAATGCAGTGAACCTTCTAAACCAATTATAGCAGTTGTTTATACAAAATGCTTCTTCTAATCAGGTTGCACCATCTACTACTCCACCTTCTCAACCTTCTTCCGTAAATGCCATTCAATCTTCTAAACCCAAAGGAAATCAAAATTCTGATGGGAAGAAGAAGGGACGAGGTAAAAAGAAGAATCAATATGGGAAGGGTAATGCGAATAAGCACGACAATAATGCTGGTGAGGGTGGAAAAGAGTATAAGAAGAAAGTTAAGTTTCCATGCAAGCTATGCATTGGGGACCATTTGACTCATCTCTGCCCAAAAATTCAAGATGCTCAATGCTTGTTAGTGCAACAAGGGTCTTCTAGCTCCCAAGCTGTCTTAACTAACCCTTTCCCCCAAAGGCAGCAGTTGCTTGCTGGCACGAATTCAAACCCTGGTACCTCTGTAGGGGGCAACCAAGAGGGGGACCATTGCTCAAGTGTTTTCATGATGGGTTCACACATCAATGTGGCCACACGGTCACGTGATTATGGTGAAGATGAAACATCCAAGGATAAAATTGTTCCTGGAACTATGGATTCACTTCATATTGAGCGACCATCTGTTGAGTCTATACCTCAGATACTGAAAGGTTCTTCCAAATGTGCAACTATCAACCCTAACGCTAGGGCATCTCAAAATTACTCCATTTTCAAGGATATGGCTCAAATTCCATGTCCTATGTCTGCTTTAGAAGTACTCCAGTCGTGTCCAGCTCAACGAAGTGCTTTGCTTTCAGCAATAGGAGCAGTTGATCCAAACAATTCCTTAGTGCTCACTTTCGACATGCTCAATGTCAAAAAGAGACTCCATCATATGGCTTTTCAAATAAAGTCTACTTACCAAAAAACTAGCATTTCTCGAACCGTTATTGATGAAGGGCTTCCACACGTGTCATGTCAATGTCATGTTGGAAGGCCATTGGATCGCCTTCAACTGTTCCTTCACCTACACTCTTGACAGCATTTGATGATCATTCTCATAGGCCACATGGGATTATCCTAGCCTTTCCTATATGTGTTGGAGGGAAGGTCGTTAACATCAAAGTAGAAACCATTGATGCCAACCTAGATTACAATCTCCTCTTAAGATGAAATTGGATTTAAGAAATGGATGTCGTCGTTTCGACTCTATTTCTAGTTTTTTGTTTTCCTCATGAGGGGAAAATCGTTAAGGTTGATCAATTGGGTTATTCTCCAGTTGACCCTTGAGAAAATTCAGATTCTACTATTCTATTGGTGGATAACCCTCATCAACCTATCAAGAATCTAGGAGTTGGGATGTATTCTTCATTGATGGGTACATTTTATTTTCCCACTCCTATAGCTAGAATCAATGTAATTTCATCCTCCAAAGAGTCTTCACAAGAAGAGTTCTTGTGAACTCGTTATTTTTCACACCCTTGGACCTTGCCTTCACCTACTACCACATTAGATGAAGGACAAGTGGGTGGAATGGCATTCCCCATGTCTGCAACAGATCTTAGATATCAGTCTATTGTGAACTCTGCAGATGACCATCCTACTCCTTTTTCAAAGGAAGAGTTATATAGTGATGTGGCCCCACCTTGGACCCTTGACTCTACTTCTGCTATGGATTGCTTAGATATGGTTTTACCATCCGAGGAAGCAATCTTAGAAGCAATGATGGATGTAGATCGACCTTGAGAAGACTTACACCATTGTTCATATTTTCTTCCCCCATTGCAAGAATTCGAGTCTAGGTTTTCCAATATGCTTACTAGCGATGTTTGTATAGTTTCAAACCCTTTGGCTCTAGCACACATTCATGCCGAAGGTAACATATCGGTCATTTCAAAAACCATACTAATAAACGTCTCTAGGAACCCTAGCATCATATAAAATGTCTTCATTGGAGCCGAGTGTTCCCTTGAAGAGATTCAAATTTACACCGATCTCTTCAAAGAGTTTTGGGATGTATTTACTTGATCTTATGAAGAAATACCTGGTATTGATCCATCCATCGTGCATGAGATCAAGACATATGAAAATTCTAAGCCGATTCGTCAGAAGCTTCGGTCGGTCAATCCTAGGAAAGCAGCATCTATTAAAGCTAAAGTAGAAAAGCTGCTCAAGGTAGGTTTCATATACCCCGTTCCTCTCACGAATTTGGTTTCTAATCCAGTCCTGGTTGATAAAAAACAAGGAATGATCCATGTATGCATTGACTTTAGGGACTTGAACAAAGCTTGTCTGAAAGATAATTACCCCACACCATTTATTGATCAGATATTTGATGAATGTGCGGGTAATGAGATTTTTTCCTTCATGGATGGATTCTCTGGTTATAATCAAATATCTATCCATCCAAAAGACTAGCATAAGACAACTTTCATATGTCCTGGGGTACCTTTGCATACAAAAATATGCCTTTTGGTCTTAAAAATGCTGGAGCAACGTTTCAGTGGGCCATGTCATATGCTTTCCACGACATCAAGCACGTCATCGAAGCATAATTAGATGATTTAGCTGCTCGTTCTCGAAAGAGAATCGATCATCTTGGTCACCTTCAGTTGGTTTTTGAATGATGTTGTTTTACAAGATCTGGTTGAATCCAAATAAATGCATTTTCACAGCTACATCAGGTCGGTTGTGAGGGTTCATTGTGTCAAGTAAAGGGATTCGAGTTGATCCCTTCTAGATGGAGGCAATAGTTCAATTTCCTCTCCCATCCTCCATTCGACAACTTCAAAGTCTTTAAGGGAAGGCAAATTTCTTGAGATGGTTTATAGTGAACTATGCTGAGATAACTAAAGGGTTTATGCATTTTCTTAGGAAAGGAGTTCCATTTCTATGGGACAACTTTGTGTAATGATCTTTTGATGCCTTGAAGTAGGCGTTGATATCTGCCCCGCTTTTGATTCCATCGGATTATGGTAGAGATTTCCTTTTATATCTTGTAGCTGCAGAATCAACCATAGGTATGGTTTCGGTTCAAGAATATGATGCTCTCATGGAGCATGTCATTTACTCCTTAAGTCAAGGCTTGGTAGGCCCTGAACTATACTATTCTCCTGTTGAGAAATTAGCCTTGGCAGCTGTCCATGTTATCCAGCAGCTTCGCCATTACATTCTGCTACGCAAAACATTTGTCTTAGCGGCAGTCAATCCTTTCCAATTTTTCCTTAGTAGGCGAGTGATTGGGGGAAAATACAATCAATGGATTGTTATTTTACAAGAATTCGATCTCAAGTTCTTGTCAGCCAAGTCTAAGAAATCCTTGGTTTTTGCGGAATTAATTTCCGAGCTGCCTTGTGGACAGGATAATGTTTATGAGGAAAGTTTTCCCGACGAACATTTGTTCCTCATCTCTTCACAAGATCCCTGGTATGGAGATATTGTAATCTATCTCCATACTTCGAACTCCTGCTGCCTCCAAGGATGAACATCAAAAATTACGTCACCTGGCTAAGAACTATGTGATTATTGGTGATACATTATATAGATGAGGGGTTGATTCAATCCCTAGGCATTGTTTAACCTTAGAGGAAGCAGAGTCTGTGCTTAATGATTGCCACAGTGGAGCTTGTGGTGGTCATCTTTCAGGGCTTGCTACAGCCCAGAAAATCTTGCATGCTGACTACTTTTGGCCTTTGCTTTTCAAAGATTGTATTGAAGCGGTCAAATGTTGCCACCCTTGTCAAGTCTATACTTGGAAGATGTGTGTGAATCCAACTCCTCTCTTCCCTGTTGTCTTTACAAAGTGGGGTATTGATTTTACTACTTGTAATCTGCCTTCAGCAGTGAATCACAAGTACATTATTGTGGCCATAGACTACTTTATGAAGTGGGATGAGGCCATGCCCACTTATAAAAATGATAGTGAAACAGTGGCATTGTTCCTCTTCAATCCGATTATTTCACAGTTTGGTATCTCAAGAGAGATTGTCACTAATCATGGAAGTCATTTCCAAAACCAACTGATGTCCGAATTGGCTCTTAAATTGGGCTTCCACTAGGAGCATTCATCTCGATATTATCCTCAGGCCAATGGCCAAGTAGAAGCCATGAATAAGTCCCTCAAGATGATCTCGCAAATGACAATTGACAAAAATCTCTCCAATTGGCATCTCATGTTGTATCCGGCTCTCTAGGCATACCGAACTTCAGTAAAGACTACCACTGGTTTTACACCTTTTCAGTTAGTTTATGGGCTGGAATCTATCTTTCTTGTTGAATGCAAAACTCCATCTCTTAAGCTAGCCGTTGAGCTCCTTCCAGAGACCTCTAGTCTCGAAGAGCGCCTTCTCCATTTGGAACATCTCGATGAGCAGCGTCAAGATGCCACTACAATCAATGAGGCTCATAAGAAAAGGGTTAAAACTCAGTACGATAGAGTTGTCCATCCTCGAGTCTTTTCTAAAGGTGACCTTGTCTTTGTCTATGACCAAGATAAAGATGCCTTGGGGGCAAGCAAATTCAAGTCTATGTGGTACGATCCCTTTATAGTGAAACGAGTTTCAAAAAAAGGGGCTTATGAATTAGTCAATTTTGAAGGGAACAAGTTGGCGAAGCCCGAAACCTCAAGAAGTACTTTGCCTAGGTTACGGCCGAGAAATGGCTTCTTTGTATATTTTATACTTTTGTACATATCTTATCGGGAGTTTTCATGATATCGATACTTTTTTATCTGCTTTGGCAGGTGTTGATGGATGACTTGGTCTATTTTGGATTCGCTGATGGTGCTAGTCGGCACACTGAGAACCTCACTTCCGTAACTTGGGTGATTTATTATCCAACTGATCAGTTGATGGTATCAAGGGGAGTATGTATTGGTCTAGTGTCAAATAATATGACCGAGTATACTGCCGTCATTAATTTACTATCTAAAGCTATTTCTTATGGAATCAATTCGTTGGTAGTTTATCTTAATTCACAACTGGTAGTGTCACAATTGAATAACATCTATTGGGTTCGGGATCCTTGTTATTATCGCCAATATTTGAGAGTGAGAGTGTTGCAAAGATCATTTGTTTATATGACTTATTTGCACATTCCACGATTTGATAATTCATTAGCAGATTCTATCGCTAATCAAGCTTTAGATTGGCACATCATTCATTCATCAAGATAAAATCAAACATCAAACATCATAAAATCGCTCGTGTGTACATAAAGTGTGTCAAAAATAATATACAAAATTGGGACTAAAATTCCCATAATCATGTCCAGTACATCTAATGACCCAGCTCAAGATGAGTGGCTAAGTAGGTGACCACTGCTTTGGCCACACATCAAAAAAGGTAAACCTAGTCGCGTGGCACTCCTACCACACAATGCTGCATATCCTCTGGTAGATCTTCTATGGCCTCCATCAGTACCCAATGGGTCAACCTCACCAAGTTTCACTGGACTTTGTAAAGACTCTCTCAGTCTCTGTAGCCGCCTCTTCGGCACCTCTTCTACGACGCTTGTCCCGTGGAAATTCATCTGGTCGTACTAGACCCACATATACAAAATGATCATTATATCAGTCATTTAATCCCATCAAAAATATCTTTAAGTTCATTTTCATAATTGAAACACATAAAAATCATAAAATCTGACAAAACTTTAAAAGATGGTTACCTATCTCTCCCCATGCTGCGTCTGGTGGCAATGCCAGATTCGAATCTCCCCTGAAATCCATGCCAGCATAGGGATAGTCATCTACAAAAATGATCTGTTGCTCCCACCAGGAGAAGAAATCATCATCAAAAGCAGTCCTCAATATGTCTCCGCCTCCTAGGCATTTCATCAGGTCGGCCCACCTACCCATTCGTGGATCTCAAGGGCTACTGATAGGAACTACTACTTTGGGACGTAACCCTGGAACCTTATTGAAGAAGAAGGAGCACAAAATGGTCCCATATCTGAAGTTCTTGTTCTGTCCTTTTTGAATGGAGGATATTTGACTCTTCATATTAGTTAGAAGAGGTGTGCACCAGTCAAACACGGTAGTGAGACAATCTACAGCCAACCTCATGGATAGTTGTGACACTTGGTGCAATGAGGCTGATCTATTTACCCTGGCTATCGTGAACAATATGATCCTCAAGGACAAACTCTCTACATGTTTGATTGGAATTTGGCTTCCAATCTTCTCCAGATGCCCCGAACAATATATATGCACATAGTCTTCCACTGAAAGACTACCTCGTGATCATCCAGTCGAATGCACCACTTCTCCCCTCCGAGAGAGTCTAGTGATAAAGTAAATATCTTCTATCTCTATCTTTAAATCAATTTGATCAATAATGAACGCATCATCTTCAATACTCCAATAATGGATCAACATTTCAAGCAAGTGGGTGTTTGCCTTCATATTTGGCATTTTGAAAAATTTTAACAAACAACATCCTCTCAAGGCATCCAAGGCTTGTTGATCATTCATAACCTCATCATCAATAGTAGCATGCTCCCCTTCCCTCTAGGTGATTTTCATCCTAAAAGAAAATCAAGTTTAACCATTAGATTTTTATGTTTTAAATTCAAATAGTGTATACGTGGGTACATTTCATACACAGTCATGTGTAGGGCCTTCGTATACACGGGTTTCTCATAACCAACTTGCGTATATGTCGCGTTGGAATTTTTAACATAATTTCCAATGGTAAAACCTCAATTTAAATTTCTAAAAACAATCACAAATTGATGCAAGCTAGATTTGGGAGTTACCTAGTGATTTTGAGTCAATTTGAACAGTCGAATTCTTTGAGGGGCAAGATTGCTTCTTTTTCTCCACAAATTTTGCTCTCAGCACAAATGGTAACAATGGTGAGTCAAAAAACTATTTTATAAGCTTTGAAAATGTCAATTTCTTTTAAAACTTGATTTTGTTTTGTCTCATGTATCTTTTAACTTGGGAGCTTGGAGTGTCGAGAATGGGTTGTTTTTTAGGACATTTTGGACGCTTTTTCAAAAATTTCAAGTCGGTTCCATCACTGCTAACCCATCATGGTAGGTATCGTTTATTCACTAACATATATGTTAGGAAAGCCATTTTTTTCTGTTGCATTTTTCATACTAGCCTCCATTTGTTGATACACTTGCCATAGGGTCAATCCCATCGTGTTATGGTTCATAAATCATCTTCACTTGCCAATTTTTTAAATCATGACATGATGGTAGAGCCATCCTTTTCATGGGCATTTTAGTTAGCACCTCACTAAAATTGGTTGCCCATGCTGCTTCATTGAGTAGGCTCGAGAGTCCTCTGTAGTCCCACAAGGACTTATGCATTGAAGACTCATTCTTCTTTGCTTCTTCACTTCATTCTGGCCTTATACTCTAGAGGCTCCTTTATGTTGAGTTGTACTACTACATTGCATTTTGACCATTTGCACCTTTTGGCCTTGAGTCGGCTTCACTTGGACTTGTGTTTAAGCCACTTTTTGACCATGTCTTATGCAAAAATCAAACTTGCAATCCCTTAGCTTCTGCAACTTGACACACCTTAAGACCCATGGAAGGAACATCCCTTTAAATGTTCTTGACCATTTTCACCTCCCTGCATTGAGCATAGGAATGTTCCCATCCCAGGAACCAGATCATTTGTTTCACTAACACTTGTTCTTTCCACTGTACTATAGCATTCTTTTATTCTTTTTCCATCTTAAAGAAAAAGACAAAAAAATTATATATTCCAAAAAGGAGCAGGAACGAGACAATATTTCCATTTGTTGTCGGCAGCTAGATTCAATCATGTCGCCCTTGAACAAAGCACTCAAAATAAAGTCTCTCCTCCATTTTGGTGGGATTTAGTTTGACTTAGGTACGCCTTAACCTTGTTATTGAGTCAGTTCTCCTCCGATTTGTTATCTCTTCCAATCATATGGAGAGTTCGTTCGTGCCTCCTGCATGACAAACTTATACAGAGTCATCATATGCTACCACATGGTCATCATTGAGTTGTGATTTTGTTCAAGGGAAGTAAGCCTGAGTCGACCTCTTTGCAGTGTCTCTTGACCTATTTTTCAGTCGGGCATTCTTAGTTGTCAGTGTCTTTTCTATCATCACATCAGTTATGTTGGTCCTTTACTCGTGCCAGTTTGAGAAGGTCTCCATTGACTTCTTGCCGGCGGATCTTGTCCTTATCGACGATGACGTCTTGCTCTAAGGATGGGCCTAGAGATGCACCCTAGCCCTATTTTTATTATTGATAGGTAACCTTGTGCTCAGCATCGATTAGTATCATCGGTCTTTGACTGAATGGTTTCCCTTGTGTTCGACATCAGCTTTCATTATCACACATTGGTATTCGTGCAGTGCCTTGGTTTCCATTTGACCCTATTGGTGGATTCCTCGCCTCTGTGTCAGCTTTCATTATTGGCTGGTTCAGAGGGTTTCTATCGTGCACTAGCTACATCTTGTGTATGCTGGAAATGTGCTTCGGTCATGGTACTACATCTTTTTTGTCCGATTCCTTCCACATTATTGGCCTACGAGTTACACTCACACTAGATTGATGAAGGATGCCTTAATGCCTTCCTTCTAGTGGATCTTTCCTTATTGACTACGACTCATTGCTCTCGGGCAAAGGTATAGAGTTCATTTGGCAGTACCTTGGGGTTTGCAGTCATCAGTGGAAGATCCTTTGCTATCAACAGTGGGGAACCATCATTGTCTCCTGATTGATAGATTCTTACAGGTGTTCAACTGCAGCTCATCTATTCACACTTGTTAGATTGTACTGGGTACCTTGACTCTCATTATCATTATCGGTGATTAGTCTCGTGTTTATTAACGGTATACATCAATGATCGGTAATCAAATGATTTCTCACATGGTTGACTTTAGATCATTTATTCCCATTGTGTAGAAATGTACCATGGCGGTCGGTGAAGACCTCGGGTTGCATCAACATTCTTTGGTTCACTTGTTAGTTGCTCCTATTGCTACTAGTTGACACCATTCCACATTATATGTTGCAGCCCTTCACATCAACATCATATATGTTGGCATTCGAGTTGCGATGTAGTACCATCTTATTCCATCATGTTCATTTGGCACTTTTGGGATCAATTTTTGACATCAGTGATTAGCTACATCTTTTAGCTTCATTGGTCATCTTCATATATGTGATATTCAAACATGTACTTGTTCGATCATGATCAGATGATCCATTATGTACTTTCAGTTCCTTATACTTGTATACATAGTGGATCTACTTGTACTTGATATGCGGACATGCTTTACTTTCTCTGAGCATGGGTATGCCCGCCTCAAATAGTTGTTTCTTTCTGATCTTCTTTTGCTAGCTTGGCAGGCTAAAATCTGGTGAAGTCCTTCCCTGTTTTTGACAGGTTTCCTTTCCATATACTTAATACATTTCGACCATCATGTTCTCCTTCTAACCTCATATATTAGGGGGCATCTGTTATAGCTCCAAATATCACCTTATGTATTTGTGATGCTTGGTTTATGGCCTAGGGCAAACCCTCCTTCCAGACTTGGTCCAAATATTCAAAAAACAGTGTTTTACTTCTTGTACATGACTTTTCCCTGTATTAAATATGTGTACGTGTGGGTTAGTCTATATCCAATCCACGCATATGTCTTAAAACACTTAAAAAAATTAAATTTCCTTAATTATGGGCAGAGATCACGGGTTTTACTGGTTGATTACCTATTAGTGCCCGTGGCCCAACTGTTCCTAATTGTTTCCCAACTAAAAAACTACTTTGGGACAAGTATAAAAACACTTCAATGGGAAGGCCTTAAGGAGGAGAGAAAATAGAGAATTACTCTACTGAGATTATCCCCTCATCAAGTCTGAAGATCCATGTGCTTCAAGCACTTCCCCAAGTGAGTTGATATCCTTTCACTTGTGAAAGATATCCTTGTGTTGGTTATGGAAGGAGCCTTTTGAAGACTGGGACTGGATGGACTTGGACGATGGTTCTGGTTAGAGCCGGAAGAGGAAGACTCAAGTGAACTCTTTCTATGTTTTGATTATAGTTATCTGCAATAAAAGAAACACTGTCTTGTTCCTGATATCAACTTTGTTCATGAATTTGATGTTATTGTTATAGTTTATATATGAATGACCATTTCAATGTATAACTAACCATCTACTTATATGATATAAAGTTTATTTCTCTATAATTCTTCATCTATATGCTCCTGTGTGTCTTTGAATTGGTTGTTTTGTAGGTTCAAAGATCGTGAGGAGTTGCAGAGGGTTTGAACCCTGGCTGGAACTACCCAAATGAAGGACCCCCGGGTATGTACATCCTCGCATAGTTTGCGTGTTTAAGCATTTTACCTAAGTTATTTTCTTGTTTCTTGTTCTGGATTACTCCTGCTCTGCTAGGGCTCTGACCCATAGCCCTAGGGGACTTTATCCCTTAACATGGATGTTTCATATGATTGTGAACTAATAATTTTGAACCAACTTCCTCTAAATAATTATCTTCTCGTCATGAATGGAAAAAAGAAATGCAGGAGTGCGATTCTCTAATTAAGATGTTGGCATTATGGTTGTTATGAAACCAACTCACAAAAAGATATAAAATATAGATCAACGCCTTAGAATTCAACCTCTTCGAGGGGGCAACCTCATTTACATTGCATAAATGAACAATTCTTGGATGATACAAATGAAAAAACCTCCTTTCTATATATAAGAGTCTAAGGAGTCACATTATAACCCAGCCGACCTAAGAATAATAATATAAATCCACAAAAATAACAATAGAGGGATTCTATGGGGCACAGTGATAACAATATGGGGACAATAGGGGCACAACAATATTAATAAGGGATACAACTATAATAGTAATGGGGTAATCACTAGTATTATAGGGACCTAACATGCCCCTCTCCTTCAAAAAACTATTTTCCTCAACGCTTGAGTAGTTTTGGATGATTCTGTATAAAATTATCATCCTCCCATGTGGAATCTTCAATGGATAAGTTCTTCCACTTGATGAGATATTCCAAAATTGATCGATTTCGTATTTGTCGAGTTCTTGTTTCTATGACTGCTTCCAGTTCCAATATAATTTTTCCTTCCTCATCAAGTTTTGTCAATACTGTTTGAACTAGGAGCTTGTCACCTATAACCTTCTTTAAACATGAAACATGGAAAATTGGGTGCACTCGAGAAGCTGCAAGAAGCTCCAATTTGTATGCCATAGTACCAATCTTTTGCAACACCTTGTATGGACCATAATAATTTTGTGACAATTTGTTATCCTTCTTAGTTTTCTTGAGGGAGATTTGTTTATATGGTTGTAGCCGTAGGAATACCCAATCACCTACATCAAAACTTCTTTCACTACGATGTTGATCTACCTGTTGTTTCATTCTATTCTACACCAACGTGGCATTATCCTGTAAAAGTTGGAGAACTTGTTGTTGATGCTCAATGCGATCTTTCACTGCTTGAACCTTTTTCTTCTTGATATGTCCTTCTATCTTTAGAGTTTGAGGAGCGGTAATTTCTTCCAATCCTTTACAATATATGATCGAATTCATTTCTTGATGCTCGATGTGATCTTTCACTTCTTGAATATTTTTCTTCTTGATATGTCCTTCTATCTTGATAGTTTGAGGAGTGGTAATTCTGACCAATGAATCACAACATATGGTTGTATTCATTTCTTCTTTTTCGATGTGATCTTTCACTTCTTGCACCTTTCTTGCCAATGCTTTACAACATATGGTCTGATTCATTTCTTCTTTCTTTAGGGTTGGGTCCTTGTGTATATCATCTTATTTTGATGTTTCTTGATCCTTTTCTTCCTCCTCTTCATACTCTATCTAAAATAATTTCTTCTCAGCACACTTATGACCTTTAGTGCATTTGCTATCACAATTGTAACAAAGCCCTTTTTCTCTTTTTTCTTCCAATTGTTGTGGTGTGAACCTTGTAGGTTGTGGAAGGCTAGGAGAAACAACACTTCCATCTTCATAGTTGTGAGGGGTAGACTACCTTGTTGCCATAATTTTACTTTCCACTATGTCACAAATCCCTTTTACTCTTTCCAATTGTTGTGGTGTTGCTCTAAAGAAGGTGTTTCTCTTTGTATCCTCATAATGTGCTATCATTTCCTCCGTGAGAATTGACCACGTAACAAGTTTTTTATGAGAACAAAGCCCTTTATACCATAAAAATTGATCTGGTTCTAAATATGAATATGTAATACATACCTTTTGTAACAGTGGTACATCATGTAGATCAAAATATTTCTCCATCTGAAGTATCCAATTTACCGAACCCTTGCCATCAAACTTCCTCATCTTGCTTTTTCTTGATTTTAGGAGCTTGATCTTGAAATGATTGTAACTCTGTACTTTCAGATCTTTAAGTTCTAAAATTGTGACCTGCAATAGCCTCTGTGTTCTCTTTCCAAGGAAGAGTTATTCCAAATCTCCCATAGTGACCTGATTATAGACTAGTTCAATAGAGCGAACTTGTAGCACACGTCACGAGTCACTATTTCGACCTTTGGCTCTGAAAAATATATTCAAGAAACCACAATCTGTCCTATTTCTATAACTTCTTATGAAATTTCAATCTGATGCTCAGAGAGAAAGCTATGACGATTTTCCCCAGGTCACCTGTTTGGAATGCAATTTAGGAGTCTGCAAAAAGACCAACTTCCTCAGATCATATCTCCACAAAAATAGCACGAAAATGTTATGAAATTTGGACTTGAGGTTCAACACAATTTCTTCTCAAATGGGTTTCTTTTTTAGCTTTTGAAACATTGCAAGAAAAAATTATAGTAAAAATTCCACGATGACCTATTTAGAGCAGAGAAACCCTAGAATCCAAAGCTCTGATACCAAATGTTATGAAACCAACTCAAGAAAAAGAAAGAAAAGATAGATCAATGCCTTAGAATTCAGCCTCTTCGAGGGGGAAACCTCCTTTACATTACATAAATGAATAATTCTTTAATGATACAAATGAAAAGACCTCCTTTCTATATATAGGAGTCTAAGGGGTCATAATATAATCAAAGCCGACATAACAGTAAAAATGTAAGGGAACAATAATAACAATAGTGGGCTTCTATGGGGCACAATAGTAACAATATGGGCACTACATGGGTACATCAATATAATAAGGGGGTTGTACTAATAACAATAAGGGGTTACGCTAGTAGTATAGGGGCCTAACAAATGCATTGGAAGAAAATGCATTTCTTCATATTATTTAAATACAAAGAAAATGAGAAATCATAGTTAAATGGTGGGCAACATTAACCTGCAGTTACTTAAATAATAGTATTGGTATATCAAGTTATGACATTAACTATGGTAAACAAAATTGAGTTCATGGAACTGAAATCTCTCATAAAATTCATTGTAACACATGTTAGAGGTAGAAATGGAAGGAGATTGTTGCTAGAACTCCTTTGTAACCTATGTATTGGAAGATATTTTTCAGGTGGCAAGGCCATGTGAGCCTGTAAATTTAGAAAAAAAGCTAACTGTGAAGAAGGAGATAAATTGTAAGATGAAGTAATACACCTATGACAGTGTAAATTTATGGGAGCAGTATGTAACACCCCTCCGTTGTATCTAACACTATGTTTCTATCGTGCCAGACCTAAGCTAAGACTGAGTTGTAACAAAAAAACTAGGTCTGAGGTGTAACAATGAATGTAAATACTTTATGATTAAATAAATAAAGATAATTTAATCGCTTGGAAAATGAGATACCAAGAGATGAGATTCTTTCCAAATAAAATCCCATTGGTGAATCGGAATGGATAATTCTTTTGTGATAAGACTTATATATCCAATTCTATATAATCTAAATGGATTGGAAGATAAATATCCATTAAGTTTTTTAGTTGGAGAAATAGGCTAAATTAAAGAAAAACATAAAATCCTTGCAGGAAAGAAAGTTGAGATTTTATGGGAAAAGCCTCGCGAGAGAGAAAGGTGAGCAAAAAAAGCATAAAATACTTGTAGGAGAGATTGGAAAGTTTTTATGGGAAAAGCCTCACAAGAGAGAAAGGCACACTTTTCTGGGAAAATCCTAGAAAAATGGATAACAATATCCACCCGAAAGTGGGACGCCACTAAAGGAAACCATATCATGAAGAGGGTATTAAATACCCATTAAAGAGATCAAGAGAGGTAGTTGATCCATGGCAAGAACTCTTGGCTTGGGGGTAAACTAGAGGAAGTCAGTTCCAGGTTGACTGGCGGTGCTCGATTTTCTGAGTGACAATCTTTCTGCTAATACAGTTTGATTCAATTGTGTGGGATGTTCTGTATGTTGGATCCTTACCCTTTATATTGCAGTATCTTTAAGTGTATGAGTATAATTTCAGGTATTATCTTTGTTTATGATATGATTGAATAATTATGCATGTGGATCCTATTCAATCTAAATTTAGTCAAAGATAAATTTTGTGATGGGAGCATGGTAGGTGATTGTTAATATTGGGTCAAGGAGGCATGTGACATATAGTGGATAGATGTCACACAATTATTTCAACTACTCTAACGGAGATACATCCCAAAGAGCTTTCAACTTGTTTTGTGTAGAAATTTGCAGGATAGTGTTGATGATGGTGGTTCATCTATCAAACCATGATTATTGAAGAAGAAAAACCTCATAGTTGTTGATGGGATGGAGTGTTGAATATCATAATGCGAACATTAATGGAGGAAGATTATAGAAATATGACCCCAATAAATGCATGTCGCACTTGTCATTTCATATTTGAGGTATTAAGGTATGCATTAATGTCATTTTTTGTACATTTATTTGATGAATATGATTATATAGCATGGTTAACATGAAATAGAACTAATAAGGATAATGACCTGCTTTCACCTCCTATAAACCATAGATAAATGGGTAAATTATGTTTACTTTATTGAAAACTTTCCATGAATTCTTGTGAGCAAAGACATAGATTAACTATGTTTACTTTTCTTGAACAAGACTACATGCTTATGTGGATAGAATGATATATTTATTGTTTCAATCCCTTTGAAAAATATTGCCTCTTGTGTGTTAACCTCTTGAAAAAGGTTGCATGGTTCTTGTACGTAAAAGACAAGTACCATGCTATTTTCGTGGTAAATATTGCATATTATTTTCTTGAAAAGATTGCATATGAATATTGTGCATAAAAAGATAAGTAACCATGTTTATGTTCTTAAAAGAGATTTCATGGTTCTTGTGTGTTAATCTCTCTTTAAATATTTCATGGTTCTTGAGTGTAAAAAGCTATGTTAGCCAATGTGGTTCTTGAATCGACGAGGTTATTTAAATGTATGCATGTTCTTTATTCACATGCAAACTTATATAGACATGGTTGCATTTGAGATAAAAATAAATTTCATGCATGCTCTTCATCCACATGCAGATTGCAAGTTATTATTATATAATTCAAAGTGATATTGTAGTTGGCATAAAGATGAAAGGTGAGATTTTATGCATTCAATTAATCCATATGAATAGGCATGGTTGATATTCTTTATGCATTGTATAATGCATTAGAATAAAAATAACACAATTTTAGTTGTATTTTATATTATTAAAAAATGTTATTATATTGGTACAAAAAATAATGGTTTGTATTAAGGGAACATGTAGATTGTTATACATGGTATGAAAATCAGAAGAATAACTAGAAGAAAAGAAATACTATGGTTGAGTAAATTATTTACCATGTTTTTGTATTTTGATTAAAATCATTGTTTTGATAAAATGAATTAAAGGTATGGTCTTGCAATTAATATTTATGGTATTTCATGTGTTTTCATTTGATTATGCATGTAAAAGTAAAATATTAAATATCACATTTAATTTTATTTATGCATTTGCACAGAGGAGGCCTTGGATTTGGAGATGCATGTAAAAGTAAAATACTCATGATGATTTTTAATGTTATTATGCATGTGCAAGAAAGTGAAACATGAAAATATGTATAATGGATAGAATATTATTAGTGATAACCAGTAGATATTTGTTTAGTTGGATTTTGATTAAAAAAGATTGCCTCCTCATGATGTTAGCGTTGCTAATGATAACAATTGCAGAAAAAATCATGACTTATGCAAAGAATGGTTCGATAGTTTCTAATTTATATCTTTTTCAACAACCAAAATATGGATGTTAACTAATACCATTGAAGGAAATTTGGTCATTATGCTTGAATATTGATTCATGAAGAGTGAAGGACAGTCAATGTAGTTTGCAAGGGATAACTTACTACAAGAAACAACCTTGCCATGAAGCTATTGTGCTCGAGAAATGTGGGGTAAAGTGTTGAGAAACATGACATCATGTTAAATGTATTGACCTATATTTAATTATGTGTGAACTAAATATTATGTTCTTTTGTAAAATTTAAAAAATGGACAAAATATGGACTTCTCTACTGCCATTGAGTGACGAGTGAACCGCCTCACAGAACATTTAATAAAATAAACATTTGCTAGTTTTTTCCTTCAATGATTCTATGGTATATCGGTGTCCATTTATGTTTCTTCCTATTCTATTATATTGAATAATTTTTTATTTTGTATGATGTAGTAGATTACATCATTCATGTGTTACTAGCAAGCCTAGTTAAATGAACAATGTTAGTGATGCAAAGATACAACAAAAAACATATTTTCATCAGTTGAATTAATGGTTATTACTTCATGAGATTTTTTATTCATTTTATAATGTTAATTCACTTAATGATCATGATTACATCATTTTATTATCAATTGAGGAATATTAAATGAGTCATTTGGGAATATTACAGGTAAAAAATTTAAATACTAAGGAATGTTACATAAACCTTGTTAGTCCTTATAACATATCAAGTTTACAAGTTTAATGTAATATTTTATATATTTCTTATAATATATCATCTAGCATGAACTCACATTCAAACTCACTCCTCCATGTAGATCATAAAATAGATGTTCAGGGCTTGATAATAATTTTCAAGTACAAACCTTTTCTCCCTATAGTGTCATGGTATATCATGTTTAAACATGGTGTGAACTTATTATTTCAAATCAATGTTTAATATGATTCAGTAGAACCTAATTATTTTCAATTTTATGAGAATTCCCAATAACATATAAGCTTGAAGTATAGGGAAATATTTTGGTCATATCCTAAATTATGAGTTGACCATTTATTCATAAAATGTATTATTCTAATTAAAATTATTAATGTGAGGAACAAATTATAATTATTATTTTACCAGTATGTTGTTTAAGGTTTGTTCCCTAAAAAAAATAGAACCTTACATGAAATTAATTTTGTATTTTTTAAAACCCTCACAAGGAAGTTGATAACATTGAGAAGATTTAATGACCACTCATGAAGTGTTTGGAAAAAATAATCAAATGGAAAATATATATCACTCCATGTATAGTTTTCTTTTTTAATTTATGCATTTCTATTACTCAAAATATAAAATACATAAGGTTACATAACCATACTACATATCGAGGATACATGAATCCTTAGTACACCCCAACAATTAACATTGCTAAAAGAGTCTCAGAACCACTAAAACCAAAATATCATATCCCAAGTTTTCACCGACCCAAGACATAAACTTGCATAAAAAGTCTCCATAGTCCTTCAGAGACATAACTAAAATATTTACAGATGAAAAAACCACTAGAGTTTCAGGCCTTAACATCGTAACTGACACCCCTTCTATTAAGAAATTAAACATAAGAAATCTAGATCATGACTTCATCTAGAATTTGAACACTAAGAATGACTAAAGACCAAACCAAACATGAACTAGGAAAGCCACCATGCATCTTAGAACGTTCTTCATTTTCCAATATAGAGTTGATGAATTGAGGTGTTACTTCATCCTATCCTTGGTGTACATAAGGTTATAAACCCCAGTCAAAATTTCACCCATTAATTCCAAATCTGAAAGTGATTGTTTGTCGATCTGAGCCTCTATATCAATCTTTCAAATTTCTCTTTTTGTTTTTGGTAGGACAACATTATAAAAGGTGGCGGCCAAGTCATGGGAAAAAACATCACCGCAATGTTTCCCTAGCTGAGCATGACCACCACCTCCCCAACTAATCCTCCCCCTTTGTCTCAACAACATGGTTGAATCATCACCAAATTTTCAACAGTTGCAATGAGATCCTCTATGTACAAAGTGACAAAATACTAGACTAGACACAAAATTGGCATAACCAGGAAAAAAGCAAGACAACTTGTCATAATGTCCCTATGAAATTTAGCTTGAATCAACATATGACCTGCTAATTGATAGAGAAGGGGTTATTATCTCCTTCAAAGACTTGGAACCACTAACCATTGAACCCCCAAACAATGAAGTAAGGGTTAACCTGCTACAAAACCTCAAAGGGAGATATTAAAAACTAATTTTCATCCCCGGTCTTTTGCTAACCAAATGGACCCCTAACTGAAATTCGAAAGGAATTAGATTGTAAACCTCGAACTAGGACACCCAACCAACAACTAATGAAAGTCAACGACTTAAAACCTAAAATTTCTAGACAAGCCACATATACATCCCAAAAGAAAATTACCAATATAGACTTATATATCACCTTATATTTTTCTCCCTAGACGTGGTTAAGCACCAATAACAATCCTCTTACAAAGCATTCCTCTAACAACCATGCATGAAATCGAAACCATAATTCTATGCCATTCATCTTGCTCACACGGATAGTCTGGTACCCAATTTATCAAAACCACAGACCCACCACCAATAGACGTGGCTTATACTCCCAAATGGAAACCATACATAGAACCCAGAGGTAGAGGTATGCTCCTGAGCTCTGATCCTATATCTTCCAAATGATGTACCCTTCATAATTTCCAAATAAGTAAACATTGAGTGCCAACTCTATGTTGCATGTGCATGTATGCGAAGCGATGCTACGAGCTACCTCTATAAATGTGTGATTGAACTTTATGGCGACAGGAATAGCCTCTGAGGTCACCTTGATCAGGGAATCACTCCATGTATAGTTCAAGAAAATGGAAAGATATAATTATTTAACTTTAAGTATGATTATAATTTTTCAAAAAAATGTGTTAATGATTAGAATCTTTTAGAATATTAAAATTTAGTTATTTTTTGGTGTCTATATGATTATGTTATGATTTTTTTTTAGATCTAAGTAACCAGTGTAGCCATATAAATTAAATAGCTAATAGATCTTGATGGATATGAATTAATAAGAGGAATCAAAACCGTTCATTATACATGTCAAGTTGCTAAAACTAAAAAATTATCAAAGTTGATTAAATTATAAATTTATTTTAATCTAGGGAAGAGAGATAAATTTAATGGTTGATAAGTGCCAATAGACACCAAGCTATAAGAAACATCAAAACACTTCAATTTAACTTGCTCATATAAAATAAAAAAATCATAATGATTAACTAAATTTTTAATTCTACTTTAAAATTAATAATTAATTGTGGATAATAAAATAATTAATATATATATATGTATGTAATGTATGTATGTATATATATATATATATATTATATATATATATATATTATATATATATATATATATATATATTATATATATATATAATATATATATATATATATACATATATATAATATATATATACCCATTTAAAAGAAAATGTAACAAAAGCCTTAAACCATGGAGATTCACCCCACTTATCATTGACATCCTCAATGTAAATAGGATTTGTGATGATACCATGGATTATTTTTCTATCCAATTTGGTACACTTAATCCAAGGTATTCATCTTGTCACTAATGAAATCCTTTTAAATCTTGGATGTTATGCCAATATTTATGAAGAAAATTGTGAAGCATGTTTTTTAGATTACCTCCCATGATATTAATTTTAACCTATCTTATGTTATAGAAACTTTCTTGAAATTTCCATCTTTGAAAATATTTCCTACTATGTAACCAACATAATTTAAGAATACATTAAAATAGAAAAACACCAGAACAAGATGAATAAGATCATTCCTTCCTAAGTCAATTGATGGATCCAATAAGAAATCACACTCTAACCATTTCCCACCCCATTAATCATCATCTCTCTTTCTTCCTTCCTTCAACTCCCCCTCTTTCTTCTCATTTACTACATTTATTTATTTTTGAGCTTCATCGTGGTTTCCTTTTACTCTTTGTACCATCCCCTTCATCGTGGTCTCTTTTTACTCTTTGTACCATCCCTCACCACCTCTACCTCTTTTCTTTCTCTTGATGGGTCCTCATCCTTCACCCGCTTCTTTCTTCTTTTCTAGGTTCTTTAATCTCCTTCCCCTCACTTACTTTTATCTCCTCAGTCCCATCTGCTTTTCTTTTCCATCTTAAATCTATGCTCTCCTTATATTCACCTTTTCATTGCTTCCTTTAGCTCCTCATTATTTTTTAGGTTTTCATCCTTTTCTTTTCATTTTAATTCATTCATGTTCTATTAATTTCTTACCCCTTCTTAATTTTACATATTTAATCCACCAATATAAATTTATTTCCTTACATCTCCCTGATATATTATTTATTCTAATATTTTCCTTGTCTCTTCACATCTATGAAACAATGATCGTTTTCTTATTAATTACCACAAGAGTTTTTTGAAATATTGAAATATTGAAATGTCAAAAAATTTTAATAAAAAATTACAAATCCAAAAAGAAGTATGAATATTTTCAAAATCATTTTGATATAAAAATTTCATACCATTTATAAATTTTATCTCATTTTTTTTAATGTGTATAATCAATTTCCACAATTTTATCTCTTTGTTACCATCTTATGATAACTTTCGTGCTTATTAATAACAACTTATAACATAACAATTTAACAATACAAAAATAGTTATTCCTCAATAATACAAATATTGACCATATAATTTAAGCTATAATTATTATATTCTAATTTACTATAGAAAAAAATTTATTAGGAAATCCTCCATCCTTATAATTTCCTAATATTCACAACTATCATAAAAGTTGGGTTTTAGATTTAAAGGAAAAGTATACTCACTATTCAAGTTGATTATAAACATAAGCTCTGAAATATAAACGATTGAAATATAAATGAAAAATGTTCCCATGACGCCAAACATACTTAAAAAATAAGCAAGATATTGGACCAATAAAACGGTAAATAGATGAGAAGGTAAGCCAACAAATAAGAAATTTAAGTCCATGAGTAAACAAATGGGCTAAACAACAAATGGATAGATAGGAAAGATAATAAATACATAGGTTAAATGAGTTAATAGGTTATTAGATTGGTTAAATACATTGAAAGGAGTAGAGAAATATTTGTAGCTATGGGTAAGAAATATGAATGGATGATAATGGGCGAAGGCTAAATGGTATCCAATGAGTTAGGGAGAGAAAGAATAAATAAATTAATTGTTTAAAAAAAATTATAAATGAAGTTATTAATTTTAATTTCAATATATATAACTATTAGGTCAGTAAAGGGTCCAATTGACCTAAGGACATGAAAGGGGTCTACTTTGTTCCCTGCTCCTATGGTATTACGTATAGTGGAAAAATATGTAGGTTTATTAAATGGAGAATTAGTGAACATACTATTGATATTAAACACAATCGATCATGCACATCAACCCTAGCTGAACATGAAGAAAAATCTAAACACCATGTTACATCGAAGATTCCAGTGTCATTGCTAGGGTTGATCATTTCCACCACACAAAACTTGGGGAAGTCATTCATATCGAGAGGCATGCCAAAAATCTGAATAGAGGCTATAGTTGGAAATTGAGCAAGAACTAGATTTCGACTCTCTCTTCTTGATTCTTTCTCCTTTCCGTTTTTCTTCTTGTTTCACCTAGCTCCATCATTTTTCCCCTTTTGCTCCATTTTCCTTTGCTTTTAATATTAATTTTGAGTTTTAAAAATACTCCCCCAGCCCACCCTCACCCCCTTTTTAGCTTTCTCGCTTCTCTGGGCCTTTAGCTTTCTTGCTTTTCTAAGCCTTTGGGATCTAGAACATTTTATCCCTTTTTTTCTTAAATACCCCTAATATCATATGAGGTTGTCAACCTTCTCTAATTATTAACCTAAAAATCCTTCTTTACTTTATTTCTACTCAAAAGATTTTAATTTAATGAATATAAGTTGAATATATTAATGAGAACTCTTTTTAAAGAATAAAAAGTTATTGGTATTTTAACTTATTTTGAATTAAATTTTCCCAATAGCTTTCAACTATATGAAAACAAGTCAAATCCAATAACTAATAATATCATATGAATTAATATATTAATAATAATATATTTTCCATAACAACTATATTTTTAATTAATAAATTAATAATAATATATTTTCCATAACAACTGTATTTTTAAATATCTAGGTAACACTATTTAATTAATAATATTTTTAACTAAATTTACCACTGACTATATCTCTCAAGGGTTTACCCTGGACAATGATGCATCCATGCTATTTATATTCTTTAGATTGATTAATTTCTCACCTTGTTTCCAGGATGAACCACATTAGTTGGTTTTGAAATGTTGATTTAATACTATCTATGTGATTAATCCAAAAACTTATATTTACATTATGGATCACAAAAATCTTAAATCTAACAAAAAACAATATTATTTTTTAATTAAAAAATTTATTTTATTCAAAATTATATTTATATTATAAAAAAAAAATAAAAATTATTCGTAAATTCAAAATAAATAATCTATAAAAAAAACAAATATTAACATACGTTTATCTTAACTTTTAAATGGTTATAATTTCCTTTTGAATCTTAATGATAGCTATTCACTTGAAAACCTTCCAGATTTTTTTTTTCTTCATTACTTCTCACAACATCTTAACCAAATCTCATGTGGATATGGTGACACCCGTGAAGTTATGGTTGAAGTTAATACATGTAGTAATTAACTTGGAATTTCTAAAATTGTTTTATGAGAAGCTAAAATAATAATAAGTATTTTCAATTTCAAATAACCAACTTAAATATAGTTTGAGAAGAAGATGTTACCATTAAATCATTATTTTTCTAAATATTTATGAAATAATTTTAAATATAATTTAAAAAATAAAACGTTAATTTATAATAAAATATTAGGATAATTATTTAAATATTTTTTTAAGAATATTAACCCATACGAAACAAGGTAGTTGGGACAATTTGGGAAGCTTAACAAAACATATACACACATGAAAGAGGGGAGAGATTTATGAAAAAATATATTATTTTAATTCACACAATTAGGAAAATAAGGTTTTCTCGCATGAACTATGAAGAGAATGAAAGTTTTTTGATGATGAACTATACTTGTTGGCTCGAAATATGTAGGCCGAAAATTTCTCTTATGTGATTTCTAACAAAAGACTTTTCTTAATTCATTATGGATCACAAAAGCTTGAATTTAGACAAATAAAAAATAGTAATCACAAATTTGTAAAAATATAAGATTCAAGTTGTCTTTTTTGAAGTTTTTCTCATCGGTTTTTCTGATCTAATTTCTCTAAAATCTAGCAAGAGTTTATTGAAATCACAAATTTGATGGGTAACCCCTTCACAATCGAAGTGCCCTCGGGGTTCTTTAGGATGCTGAATCCATATACAAAAAACCATTTGAAATAATACAAATCAAGAAATAATACAAATCAAGATTTCACCTCAAATTTTTCTGCCAAATTCCAACACTAAAAAGTCCAAAAAATAACACAAAAAATGAATCCATTAAATTAATCAATGCAAAGCGTCTTACGCGAAGATAGCTACCGATGCATATCTATGTATTGATGTTGTATTTCCTCTTATCACAAGACCATTCAATAATTTAATACAATAAATTTATATTTTATGATTACTAAAATTTTTATATAATAAATGATTGCTCTATTTTCTATGCTAGTTGATTTGTTATGTTGGGAGTTGAATGATATGGACCCTTGTGACGTGATAAAATAAAGGTCGTTATCCCATACTACCTTTGGTACATTTGGGTTGTTAAGTTGATGGTTTCATTCAACGTTATTGTCGATGATGACTTACAAGCGATGATTTTATTTCCTGGGAATTCTTTAAAATACTTCCACACCTCTGATATAACCTCTCCGGCATTGTCTCTGCCATGGCAGGATGACCTAGCCTGTTATAATTTTTTATTCCACTGGTACTCTTCAAGCGGTTGTGCTAACTCTGCCAAAGCTTGCTTCAGTGTGCTTTCATTGTTGAAATTTGACCTTGCGGATGCGATTATGCAGGTCATTTTTCCTGTAGGTGTGATACGTTGACTACTCTTTGCAACTATTGTAGTATGAATAAATTCGTCAGTTTAATATTAATCCAAAATACCTTCAATCAACCTTACTCTAATGAAATTTTCTAAGAGCGATAAAATTTCCCTATATCTACGGGATTCTCGATAGATGAAGCTCTTCCCTCTTTTAGAATTTTCTATGACTGCTCCTTCAAATGATGAATTTTGTTAGACCTTTTTTATGCCAAACAAAGGTTTTGATTTATAATCGCATTTTAAACTTAGACCCTTCCATGTCAAATATTAAGATGTTGTTTTTTCCCGTTTAATAGTTGATTTTTTTTTGTCAAGTAAGAGTGGACCCTTCAATTAACCGATAAAAAGATTACATATGGTACATGTCTTTACAAGTTTAAAGACCAACAACAGACATACCTATTGATGGTTAACAAACAATAGGGTCAACAAAATCCAAAATCATATATCGCATCACAGAGTTTCAAAGACTCCATAGCATATGCACACACGATTCCCAACTTGCAATATGCGATTTCCCTTTTCCACTGTTGATGTTGTCCGCCAGATCAATGGTTGTCGCAATATCGCATCACAACATCATGTGATTTCATCGCTCTCACATGCGATATGCGATAACATCCGGACTCCAAATAAATTGAAGTTGTGCCTATAATCTTCTTGGGTCCGCTCGCCCAAGCCTTATTGCTCAATATCCACCGTCAATCTTACCTTCAATCCAATGGTTAATACCTCCTCTGATCAATAGAGTTGCTTAGTGATCCAACGCTGTAGATCAAAACCCATTTGATCTGATAGTCCTCAATGACATTGCTTCGAACTACTTACATGACATTTAATAGCCTTACAGAGCCGATAAGGATTATACGTTGTTAATCTATAAATATTCGGGTCGACGCTTGATGATAAAGTTCAATCTCTTTATGGCCCGATATCTACTGGATGACGAAGGCCATTAAATCCTATAGTCAGCAGCCTTTCATATAGCATAAGGGTTAACTAACTCTCGACCCTTGTAGTTGACTACGACTTAAGCATTAACTATGGGAATGATGGTTAGGATTTACTGCAACATTTTGACCAGGCTCAAAGACTTCTACTCTCTCCTACTCCTGCTAGTCTACCAATCACCGTCTATCCACCATGTTGATCTGACGGTCTAGATCGATTCTCGCCTTTCACCTTCCTCCAGTACTTAGACTGAAGCTCAACCATTCATTTCTTACCTTCATCTTATGCGAATTAATTCTAGTCACCCATTATGAACTAATCTCATCCATTGATCTTCTAGATCCAACAGTTACTGTGCATCAACACTTCACTTCTTCGCTCTTCTCTTCATTTGAGTTTTTATGGTTAGGATTTATTGCGACACTTCAACTAGGCTCAAGGATTTCTGCTCTGTCCTACTTCCACTAGTCTTCCTCCTACTCATTATTCATGGTTTGGAAGTGTGACATATCTTTGGCCACCTATCATTGGCAATCATCATGCAGTTTAGCAGAGGGTATAGAATCCTAATCATATTGAGTATAACATTCCTTACATAACACTATTTCATTCACCAGATGATCAGCTAACATATTGGCTTTTCTTCAAACATGAATGAAGCTGATGGTTCTGAGGGTTTGCAAGCGGGAATGAATCCACTGAAAGAACTGGGATAGCCTCCAATGTTTCAACACTTTTCCAGGTGCCATTCCATTACACATTTTCTTGGCCGCATTAATCGCTAATCCAGAGTTAGCTTCAATGATGTCATTGTGTAAATTTGACTCCATCAGGATTTCGAGCACTGCTCTAAGGCCATGAGCTTTGTCATGTTATTAGTGGCAATCCCAAAATGACGGTGAAAGATATCCTTTCTTGCCCCCTTCACATCTCTTATGACACTGCCAAATCCAACCATCCCTGAGTTGCCCTTAGAAGCCTTGTCTATATTGATTTTCAGAAAACCATGAGGAGGAGGTTGCCAAATATCTTTACCAGCAGTTGTTTTTCTCACACCCTTGTCAGTGCCTTGGGGAACCAAAGAATGGAGACCCAACTACAACAGTATGCTAGGATCCTGGGGTGATGGAGGGTCCTCAGGAATTTTCCACATAAGGGCTCCTATGGTATCTTTGAGTTGTCATAAAAATTCGACAATGATGTTCTAGGTTGAGCCTGTTTTGTTCTTGAAAATCCTGTCATAGCATTCTTTCTAGACATCCCAGATAAGAAAGGCTGGAGCTAGATTCCAAGCCCTGTTAATTATTTCACTACCTAAGAATTCTTTCCCCCAATTCTTTAAAGTGTTGGTGATGTTGAGTCGGTCCCTGTCAGTTTGCCTAAATATTGAGGCCACCCAATCCCACAAGGTTGAGGTGAAGGGGCAGAGGTTTAATAAATGTTCCATCATCTCCTCCTATAAGTCATATAAATGGCATTTGGATGGGCCAAGAAATCCCCTTTTTAGAAGATTCTCCCATGTGAAAATTTTCTTTTGGTGAACCAACCACATAAACAATTTGATTTTCATCCATTGTGAGTTCTGCCAAAGGTCATTCCAAACTTGATTAGGGATTGGATAATCAAAACCTAGGGCCATGCATTTAGCTTCTTTGAGGTTAAAGGTGCCTTCAATGTTTCAACCCCATCTCAGTTGATCAGAAAAGGATGACACCAAAATATTCCTCTACTCCAGGTCAAGAGCAAGGGAATCTGCCTAGGCCTTCAAGGGACTCTCTTCACTATAACCAAGATCCTTCCATATTCTCCATTTACCATTGTCCCTTACCTGATCCCAGAAGTCACTTACCATAAGTAAACCTTTGTTGTTAGTGTCATTTTTGAGAGCGATTAGTTCTTTTATAAACAAATTTGGTTCCTGCTGCTAGTTATCCTCCCAAAACCGTGCAAGGTTCCCAGTTCATATCTCCCAAAAACTATGCTGTTGGACAATGACTTTATTCTCCCAAGCAAGGTTCCAAATGTGGGAGCCCTTGATGAGCCCTAAAATTCGGATATGATCCATCTCCTGCCAATTATTTGCATATTTCTATTTCCAAAGCTTGGCCCAAGTGGTTTCTGATTCCTTGAGCCACCTCCAACAAAGTTTGGCTCCTGAAACTCTACTGAGGATTTGAAGGTCATGAAGCCCAAAACCACCATTGGCCTTAGGTTTGCAGAGCTTGCCCCAAGCTACCAAAGCCCACTTCCTTTCCTCTTCCCCTTTGCCTCAAAGAAAATCTCATTGAATACTCTTGATTTGTTGCATAACTCCTTTGGTAGTAGGAAGAGCTGAAAACATGAAAATGGGTATAGCCTGCAGGATAGCCTTTGTAAGCACAAGACACCCCACCAAATTCAAAGACCTGTAGGTCAATTTCCTAAATTTTTCCTAAAGTTTATTACTTACCGGCTCCCACAATCCCTTGCTCATAGGTTTGTCAATAAGAGGCATTTCAAGGTACTTGGAAGGTAACTGATCCCTTTGAAACCCGAGAATTTTGGTGATGTTCCTCTGAATATCAATGTCATTGTTGAAAAAACACACCTTTGATTTGTCAGGGCTTACCTCTGTACCAGCAACCAAAGCAAAGTCATTTAGTATTTTTTTGAAAGCTCTGGCTTCCTTGACCATAGGAATTCCATGCAACATTGTGTCATCAACAAATTGTTGATCAATAGAAGTAGCACTACTCGAGGTAGTTTCAGAACCTAGATTTTTCCTTTAGTATTTTCCATTTTGATCGCTCTACCTAGCCCTTCCATCATGAGAACAAAGAGGAAGGGGGAGAGTGGATCCACTTGTTTGAGACCCCTAAAAGGCATAAAGGTTCTAAAGGGAGATTCATTAAGCAAGATGGAGAAGCTAGCCATGGATACAAGGGCCATAATCCATCTTATCTAGTTGTGGTCGAAGCCATAAGCTCTTAGCACTGCCCTAATGTAAGACCATCCTAGCTTAGCATAAACTTTCACTAGGTCTAGCTACATGATCATACCAGCTTGATTATTGCTCTTAAGAGAGTGAATAACCTCATGAGCTTGTATGATGTTGTTAAGAACCTGTCTTCCTTCCACAAATCTAGTTTGCTCCTCTGAGACAAGAACAGGAAGAAGAGGCTTGAGTCTGTTAGCGATCACTTTGGAAATAATTTTGTACACCACATTACATAAGGCTATGCTTCTGAATCTATTTGGTGTCATAGATTTCTCCTATTTTGGAAACAAATCTATGAAAGAGGCATTAAGAGATTTCAAAACAGATTTGGATCTTCTAGAGTCTTCCACAACATCAAGGATATCTTCTTTAACTATTTTCTAGCAATATTTGAAGAAGTCCACATTGAACCCATCAGGGCTAGGAGCTTTCCCATTTTGCATCTCATTGATAACTCCACTAACCTCCTCTTCAAACACTAGGCTATTAAGATTGTGGTTTTCTTCGTTGGTTACAAGTTTAGGAATGAACTTTGTGAATTTGTTAATGAACCAAGTTCTTTTGACGAGAGGCTCCTCTTCTATGCTAAGGAAGTGTTGAACTATGACAAATTCCATTTCTTTGTGAGAGACAAGCTCTTTCCCTCGAGAATCTTTGAGTTTTGAAATTCTGTTAGAGATCTGTGATCCAAGGTTGATCAATGGAAAAACTTCATGTTTCCTTCTCCTTCTCTAATCTACTGCACCCTCGAATTTTGTCTCCAGAAAGTATCCTCTTACATGCACTGATCTTCCATTCGTTCTGAAGAGAGTCAGCCTAAATTTTTCATTCCTCAATAAAACCTTCTGAGATGGTGATCTGATTAATCTCCTGGAGTTTCTGCTCCAATGTTTAAGCCTAGATTCGATGTGTTTAAGTCTCTGCTGCAATATGAACATTTTAGTGCCTTGAACAGGCATACCTTGCTTCCACCATTTGTCTATATTTCTAGTGAATCAGGGTGAGAGACCTAGACATTTTCAGACCTAAAAGGTTTGTTCCTCAGTGTACCCATAAAAGTAGCTTCAAGTTGGACATGCTAGTGGTCCGATCCTATAAAGGGAAGGATTAATGTTGACATATCAAGGCCTATGAAAATGAGGTCCTCTGATATTACGAATTCATCTAATTTATAAGCGACTTGAGAATCCCCTACCCTCTTAATATTCCAAGTAAAAGTTCCATTTATTGTTTCGGTGCCCACTAGCTCAGTGTTATTCATGAAGTTCTGGAAGGTAATGGAGTCTTTGGCTAGTGTTCTAGTACCACCTTCTTTCTCTGTAAGAGATCTGATCATATTGAAATCCCCTACCAGAATCTAGGGAATATCTGGATATCTCTCTCTCAACTCGTCAAGGGAGGTGAGAAGCATAAGTTTTTCTTCTAGTTTTTGAGGACCATAGACGTTAGTGATCATGTAGATCTCCTTGTCACCCAAAGGTTGAATCACCAAAAATATATAGTTCCTAGAAGATTCAGCATCCAAGATTCCAAATTTTTAAGGATCCCATTGAGTAATAATCCCACCCCCTGAGTTATCTGCTTTAACCTATAGATACTCATACTTTATTAACCATTTCATGTGTATGTCTCTAATTTTGTCCATCTAACATTTTGTTTACTGAATAAAAGCCATATATTATTTCTCTTCTTTTATTCTACTACTAAGAGTTCTTTGTTTCCTTTTACTTCCTAGACCCCTACTATTCCAAGTTGTAAGCTTCATTAAGAATGGTTTGTAAAGGATTAATTGGTGAGATCCCTCATCTTACCTGAGTTAGTCATAAGTTTCCCACATTTGGTCAGCAGCTCATTCTGTTTTTTCCTTCTCCTTTTCCTACCCAGATTCTTGGCAAAATGCATCGATGTATCCTCCATCGTTTTCACTACCCTATTCTCCTAGCTATCATGCTTTATTTTGACTCCATAACACTTTGTTTGTGATCTCCAGAGGAAGAGTTGTTGAACCCTATCAGACTCCTCTATTGGCAAAGAGTCTACCACTTTGGTGATTCCTTGCTCCAGAAACATTTCTAGATATAAATTCTCCCTCCCTAGAATCTCTTGCAGTTCATGGTCTTCCATTCCAGCCTCACTTGGGGTCATCTCGTGGTCCCTACTGTGCTCCATAATGTTTGGCATATCATCCTTTTGTTTGTTGTTTTCTGGTATATCCTCCATATTAGCATCCCTTTCCTTCTTAGTGGGAATATTCTCTGATTCTTGGCTTGTCCCTTTGTTTTCGACTTCTTCTTCTAAGATCTTGAAACTATTGTGGCTCGGTTGTCTATCTTCATTAATTTCCTTTTGGTACCACTTGCTTACTTTCCATTTACCCCCAACCTTAGTAAAACCTTCAGGATCCTTGCCTGTAGTGGCTTTCGTATTGTTCTCCAACTTATTCAATGAGAAGTCCCTGTATAGGTGCCCGTGTTCATGGCACTTACGGCACCTAAATGGGACGTGTTCATAGTCCACCTCCTGCATCCTTTCCTCATCATACACTTCTAAAATTATTGTGTCAGAAGTGCCCTAGATAATTCCATTTCCCCACATATCCAGGCAAAGGAAGTGTATTTTCCTCTTAGAGTGGCATCTGAGATCTTTGTAAAATGCCCTGGATTGTTGCTGATAGCCTTTAGAGACTCTGACAGCTAATAATCTAAAGGAACGGACTAGAGTCTTATCCATAACGGCATTGAGGTGGAATTTTCGTATTTTGGGACAAATTTCATTACCCATGGTCTCATACAAAGGCCTGCAAAAGCATAAAAATAGGGTTGTCCCTCGAATACTCTGTCTTTGTCCTCTAAGCTTGTGAACACCATCGTGAAGAGCCCTTGGACCCAAGGTGCAAGTTAAGTTTCCCCTTTGGTTTCCAGTGGCTCCTTATACATGCTTGCAAAGACTTCTTCATGAGCCAAATCCCCATAAATTTATAGATAACAACATATTTCGCCATGTGTTCTCTGTGCACCTGCATTGCTGGGTCACATAAAACGATTCGAGGAATAGTGGTCAACTTGGGTTTACAGACCCCGGATGTACTCATAAGACCAACTTTCTGACTGCTAACCTTTGTCCTCTTCTCCTTACTAGCTTCCTCATGATTCTCTTCCTGTCCTTGAGGTCTGATTGCTTTCGTTTTCTTGGTATTCTTAGCCTCTGTTACCATCTCTGTTGGTTTCTTCACGATGTGATCCATCTCCCTTGCTTCTGTCTACAACCACTTGGTTGTAGGAGGGAGCTAAACTCCCTCCTTTGTGCCCCGCCATGGTGACCAACGATAAAACCCTAAAGCAAAACCCTAATTCAGATTGCAGACCGTGTAGAATTAGATTGTTAACAGTAAAAATAATTTTCATTTGGATAACTCATTTTATTTCCACGATTAGATTATAATTTTTAACTTCTTAAATTCGCACATCCAAATATTTTAGGAGTTTCCTAGAAAGATGAACATTTTTGTATTAAAACATATGAAATGATAAAACATTAACTACACGTCATATAGTTTGATTCCGAATGGAAATAAAAGAAAATGGCTTATTTGATGTATTATTATATTATATTTTAATCACAATTACTTTTCGATCTATAATCAAGTTAGATTTTGATACATAATCAAGTTTGTGGTAATGATTTTTTATAAATAATTTTAAAAAAAATAAAAAAATTAAGATTAAACAAAAAATACTAAAACTTCAATTTTAATTTTAAAATATAAAAAATGAAAATATGTATTATATGTTAAATTATATTTAAATACTCTATAATAACTAATTAAAAATTATTTTTTATTATAAAAAAATGGAAATGTGTAACATAGGTTTTGAATTATATTTAGATACTATATAATATCTAATTAAATTAATTTAAAACTGGTAAAGTATTAAATTTTAAATACTAAAAAAGTTAAGCTAAAAATAAAATATAAATTTTATTTTATCATGAAATGGAGAAATACATTTATTTTAATTTATTGAATAAAATAAATAATAAAATAGGGTGAAAAACATGGAGAGGGGTGGGCCGAATCGCCACTGCCTTATTGGACAAATAGGCTAGGGGATATGGCCTCATCCTCTTCACAAGTGTAATTGTAACATCCCTGGTAATCTCATAGAGAAACGCATGCAATTAGGAAATTTTTACAAGATTTACCAATGTATAGGTTTCTAAATTACTTTTCGTATTCCTTCTATAACCATTAAATAAACCAACATCATTACATAGAGTAATATTTAGTAAAAGAATAATAAGTTATACAACCATTAACAAAAATTGTTATCACATATTAATGTAAAATTCCTAATGTAACATTTCATCAATTCCATTATTATTTTAACTCGATTACTTAATCACGTTTTTGATAATATAAATATCACATCATGCAAGGAATCAACATCATAAAAAGGGCACAACAATCAATCACACCTTTAGACATTGATATACCCTTGAAACCTCGTAGGGTGAAAACCGACAAACGTTTAATTTTATTATTAAATACTTGTGAGGGTGTTCACCCCTCACTCAATGGCTTGTAAGTAAGTCCTTCCCTTAACCATTTTCATAAAATATTGCAAATAATTATCGTCTGAAATGCAACATAGCTCGTTATAAGCTATTACAATTAGCATGATACCATTTACCCACAAAACCATGAAACTTAAGTCTTTGAAACCCATTTCTTCCCATCAACGGATTATCTTGAAACTGAGATTCTTTCAACCGACATAGACCACTAGTTTATTTTCTGACATAAAAGAAACCATAATCCATCTTTGCATGTGTCACAATATTTTCCTGTGACTGTTATTGTTAGCAAGCTTTGATTAGATCATGTATTAATCAAACCAATAATATACATATACTAGTGTTGTTTCATTATCTATTCATGAGCATTTACGAAATGTAAATTAAACATTACAACATGATTCCTTTACCAATCAGTACACATGAATTAATCTTAAGCATATAACTATTATAGCATGTCTAAAAGTAAATACCACAATAACTAATATTCCCCCCAGACAAGCACACCGTCGTTTCCAAGAGGAAAACCATGACAACTATATTTATTATTTTAAAGGAACCTATGACACTAGCCATGGTTTTTCATGCGAATACATAAAATTTTCACAAGTGCATGTAGATACATAATCTTTTCTCAAAATAAATCTAACATTCTCTTGCATGCAAATGCATAGTATTTCCAAAAGAACACTAACATAATCTTGCATGCAAATTCATAATCTTTCCAAAGGAAAACTAACATAATAGATATTGTTATTGTGCATGAAAATATATATATGCATGCAACTACATAAAATTTAACTTATGTCCTCGATTACTACATTTTGTGCATGCAAATAGTAAAAGGAAGCCAACATAATGGATAATGTTTGTATGCATGAAAATAGATGTTCCATTCCAAATAAAGCTAACATAATAATAATTATTTCTTACATGCAGATACATGCGCTTGTCCAAAGAAACACTAACATATTTACTACATGCATTTACATATTTCTTTTCAAAAAGTATAACACAATAATTATGTTCTTATATATATATATATATCCACGAAATCGATAATAATAAATTATTATTTTCATGCAAGATCAATATAAATAATTGAGCAGAAAAAAACACATTCTTTTCCAAGAACACTAACACATTAACTATCTATATATGTAGATAAACAACTATTATAACCAACATCGTGACAATTTTTTCTGCACCTCTATAGTTATTCTTTTCCAAAATAAATCATAATATTTTTTCTTTCCATGCATGCAAGGACACATATTTCTTGCTCAAGAAATGTACCCAAATTGTTTTATCCATGAATAAATAAATGTAAATTTCTTGCAGTGTTTTCAGGACAAGAACATGGGTCACATGGATTCATGGGTTATTTTCAAGAAATTACTCTACTTAACTTTTGTTTGTTAACAACCCATGAAAAAACTTTCAAAAACCCATGAAATCCACTTAATAATTACCCTCGTCAACTTATATTCATTTCTCAAGAGTTCATTCAAATATTTCCAAGATTATTCTTGTTAAATTGCCTTCATTTTTCAATAACTCATGCAAACCTTTCCCAATATTAGTATCATAAAATTCTTCTTCATTTTTCAATAATTAACGCAATATTTTCAATAAATTGAACTTCTAGATGTATGACAACTATTTTTGCATGCACACATATAGTTCTTTGCATGGTAGCTATTTTTCTTATATGCAACTCTATACTCCTTTGCACAGTAGCTATTTTCCTACAAGCAAACATTTTGCTTTTTTTCGAAAAGAAATCTAGCATAATATATATTATTCTCATGCATATGCAATTTCTTTTCTAAGATAAATCTAATATAATAGATATTGATCTCATGTATATGCAAATTATTTTAAGAAATTGATGTACAAATAACTTATCTTTTAATTCTTGGAATTCCTCATCCTAATGACACTTGTGAAGCGGTATTCTATGTTCAATTGACAAATTTTTCGACACTTTATAGCCAATAGTATATAAAAGATTTTGTGTTGAGTTATCCATAAGATGAATTTTGTACATATAATTATTCAAAAACACTCATTCTTTTTTCTTGGTATGGTTCTACATGCATTTAACAATTAATTCTCATTGTCCCGGGCTAACAATTGTTGGAAATAAAACTCAGAGAGCAGGTGAATCAATATTTACAATTCAACAATTTTTCATTTCCCAATCATATTTATATACTCTACTTCAGTGAATTGAACTTGCGTGTGCATGCTACTATGATTAAAGAAACCAACATATACCCATAGAACTTATGGTTTAGTTAATTTATCACGTTTTGATCTTTAATTAGTGCATCAGTATCTTATTATACAGCAACTATGTGAAGAAATAACATAATAAACCATCACAAATAAACAACACACATGAACACCAATATTTAAGGTGGAAACCTAATGCGGGAGAAAAAACACTTGCTGTTGTCATCTCTGCCTTCTTAATATAAAGAAAATCTATTTACAATATTGTACTGGTGCAGACTCATGCCAGTACAAAGGCACCCACCTACAGAAGGCTACAACCTTCTCTCATTTTCCAACTTCTACTAGAAGGGAGCCACAACCCCCTAGCTCTTGTACTAGCTAATATGTTTACTAGTACATAGGCGTTGACCTACAGAAGGCTATGACCGACCCTCTTCCTCCAGGGACCACGTTTCATAAATTTTTAGATTGTATAATGTTGGTACACAACAACACGCTATGAAAGGCATGTTTCATCAACTTTTCACACTGGACCCATCAAAAACTTTGAAGCTTAAACTCTATAATAATAACTGCATCAACTAACAACTAGTCAATTTGAACAGTTAGATAACTGTCATCAAAACACTATGCTGAACCCAAACATCTGCATCACCATTTAGAACCAGGTGCAACCTCAAAAATCATACATCAGAATATATAAGCTACTTTAATGAACCCAATGTGTGTGTATACACTACTTCTTGTAACAAAACCTGCACGTACCTCCAAATTATTAAATCAAATATGTACCAACCAGCAATATTCTAAACATCTATTGTCAATTTACAGAGATGCAGATAGTTAACATTAAATATAACCCTTCTCACTCAATCAATCAATCAATCAGACACGAAATCCTTATGCATTCAGTTTTACTTTCAGATCTAAGAAGACTTCTTTGACAGACAATAGTAAAATAATAACACTGATTAGATATATCAGTAATTTCTGAACAACAGGTTTTTTCTTTTGCATACGCTACTTGGAAGAGTAAAATCTATGTGTATATGCGCCTTACAAAGATGAACCAGCATATAGATAAATTACAAATATTAACTTACAACTTTATTGCTATTCCAGACTTTAGACATACCCATATCATGATATTTAAAGAATAAAACGTGTGAAAGCAATTAGATCTAGCCCAACCAATATCAAATCATACAATGATAAGTCATTTCAGGTCTCATGATCCTAATCCATCATTGTATCCAAGGTGCACAAAATATTTCAGATCATATCATAATCACAGCCCCTACAACATAAAATATACATCAGATAGAAGCATTCTTGAGAAACCGTTTTACTTGCACACTTGGTCCTTTGATCTTCTCCTCATATAGTTTTTGGCCTTCCTGAATACCTCGGAGCAAAACAACACATAGAGCCTATGGTATTCTTGGACATGATCAAATAACCATTACTCTGCTCAATATTGTGCACTAATACCATGGTATTGACCCTTGGTATTCCTTAATCCTACATTTCCTTAATTTTCCAACCCATACTCACTTTTCCTCTTGTGAACATGTGTGCATACATATATGCCCCTTTTTTATGTGAACCAGCATGTATACGCTGCTTGACCAAGTGAACCCGTGTATACAGCTTAAACTGACTTAAAACATCCTTTTTCTTCAAATTCTTCATTTTGACCTATAATCCTTTGTTCCAACTTCATGTTCGTTTGTACCATTGCCCTGTTACCTCTAAATTAACCTATTGCAATATGATTTTCCCTTTATGAAATCTGAACTGACCTGAGCAAGTTTCCATCAAGAACAACACATGTGTCATAATGCCAACAATATCCCCCTTTAGACTTGATGGCAACCATATTGGTGTTGATTACTGCAAGCTATAGAAGCTCTAAGCTGTAGAAACTGTTAGAGATATCAAGCAACACCAAAATACTATCCCCGTTTGACATAAAGGGTAAAGGATGGAGCAATATCCCCCCCTTTGAGATACACTATGTTGACCATGCACCCCCTGAGTCTGTAGAGATATGTTTCAAAAGAATAAAATGACTCTATAATTCAACTATGTGATCACCAATGACTCATACATACATCAATCACCCAACCAAGTGGGGATACACCAAATTAGACTCATCCACCCAACCAAGTGGGGATATACCTATTGTTTTTTCATGGTTCAAATATAACAATTATTACATCATCCTTCCCATGCATAGTGGGGATAGAAATTACATCATATGTCCAATAGGACTCATTTGAAAATAGACTATGATAGAAGGTGACATATTACACCCTAGATCTTTTACATGACCTATGCAATAATGAATATTTGAAACGATAGCTGAAATTGACAACCATAATTCTAACAATCCAAAATGTTTGAAAAGGCTAATCCTCCCCCTGAACATGTGCCACGTATGAGTTGTCAACAAACCGTTCATCAAGACATCTTCATCAGTCAAATAAATATTAGCGAACAAATAATATCAATAGACAATAATCATCAATATTAAACTGAGCACCCATGTTAGAGTCTGACCCACTATTTTTCTATCATAAAATATATAAGCTCCTTCAGCCATAGACTCGCATATATACATGACTATCCTTCATTAAACCTTGTGTATAGGTACCTTCTTTTGAAAACTATATTTAATAGTAGGATGATGAAAAACTACTCCCATCTTTTGTCTGAGATATTCAAATGTTTCACCAGGAGGTTGTTTTTCTAGATATGTGAGAAACTTGTTCTTTGGAGGGAACATACTCCAATTTAACCTTTTGTTCAATCACTTGTTCTCATAGAAAATGGTACTTAATCGTTATGTGGTTGGTCTTGGAGAGCATGACAGGATTTTTTGAAATACTAATGGCACTTGTATTGTCACATAAAATGGAGATGGGTGGAGAACATGAGATTTGAATATCTTGCAATGTTTGCATCATCCAAAGTAGTTGTGTGTAGCAAGATGCAATGGCCACATATTCCACTTCAGCTGTAGATAGGGCAATCAAACTTTGTTTCCTACTGAACCGAGATACTAGCTATGTTCCCATATAGAATGCACCTCCACTGGTGCTTTTTCGATCATCAACATTTCCTGCCCAATCCGCATCTGTATATGAATTAAGAGTAAGATGTTTTTTCTTTAGGATAATATAGACCAAGCCTTAAGTTCCTTAAAGATGTTTCAATATTACTTTTATAGCCTAAAGGTTTGATTCCTTTGGATGTGATTGGAATCTTCCAGCAATTCCCACTGCATGCATGATATCAGGTTTGGTACCTGTTAGATATCCAATCATAGATTTGTATGCTGGTTCATTCACTATAGTTGATTCATTGTTAGAACTGAGACTACATCTTGTTACCATTGGAGTACATACTCGTTTATAAGCTTCCATTCCATACTTCTTCAGAATCTATTTGAGATATTTATTTTGTGAAAGAAAGATACCATTTTTTATTTGCTAAACTTGTAGACCAAGAAAATAAGTAAGCTCACCAAGTAAGGACATTTTAAATTCTTGTTGCATAACCGAAGAAAATCTCTGACTCATAGATTCTTCATTGTTTCCAAAGATGATATCGTCAACATAAATAACAATAATTAGTAGTTTATCATTCTCAATCTTGGTGTATAATTTGTTATCCGCAGATCCCTTTGTGAACCCTTATTGTTGTAGATATTTTTCAAGGCAATAATACCAAGCCCTTGGAGCTTGTTTCAGTCCTTAAAGATCCTTTTTGAGCTTGCATACAAGATCTTCATCATTTCCTAGAATGAATCCTTCTGGTTGTTCAATATAGGCTTCTTATTCTAATTCTCCATTTAGAAATGCAGATTTTACATCCATTTGATACACTTTGAATTTCCAAAAGCTTGAAAGAGAAAGAAACATTCTTAGGGCTTCAAGTCTCACAACAGGTGCAAATTTTTCTTCAAAGACTATACCTTCTTATTGAACATACCCTTTACATACAAGTCATTCTTTGTTTCTAACAACCTCTCCATTTTCATTCAATTTATTCTTGAATATCGATTTTCTTCCTATAACATTTTTATCAAGAGGTCTAGGAACTAGTTCCCAAGTATCATTCTTTTCAATTTGGTCAAGTTCTTCATTCAGTGCCTTAACCTAACATTCATCTTTTCTAGCTTCATTAACATTATATGGTTCTATGGACGATACTAATGCTAGATAACTGGAATTTCCTACAAGAGTTCTTCTTGTCTGTACTCTAGACCCTTTTTCTCCTAGAATTTGAGATTCTTGATGATTCTTTTGAAAATGCCTGGATGGAGTATTTTCCCTATCAATTGTATCTTCTTATGATTCTTCACTGGTTTCTTTCTCTATATCATTTTTATTTGATACAGGAAAGCATTCACTGTCTTCCTCATTATCATCATCCTTTGTATGTTACAGATACCTACATGGTTCATCAATTACTACATCAATGCATTTAAAAATTTTACAAAATCTCTTGTTATAACATTTGTATCCTTTACTTCTAAATGAATAACCAAGAACAATTCCTTCATCTTCTTTGGGTTCAAACTTACCAAGTTTTTCATTAGTCTTTTTGATGAAACATTTGCTTCCAAAATCTCTAAAGTGTTTTATAGTAGGAGGCTTACCGTACCAAATTTCATATGGAGTTTGATCGCTATTTAACCAAACATTAGCTTTGTTGAGAATAGTCATGGCAGTAAATGCAACTTCATCCCAGAAGGTGGTAGGAGTTCCATATTCATTAATCATAGCTCGAGTCACTTTTTGAACTATTCTATTGATTCTTTCCATTATGCCATTTTGTTGAGAAGTTCTAGCAATAGAAAGCTACCTTTTCATTCCATGTTTTTCACAAAAGTAAAAAAAATTCATTTGATATGAATTCTCCCCCTTGCTCATATTTGAGACATTTGATTTTTCGATCTGATTCAATTTCAACTAAAGCTTTGAAGGCTTTAAAATCTTCAAATGCTTCATCTTTATTCTTTAGTAGATGTATCCAACACATTCTAGAGGAATAATTAATTAATAAAATAAGGTATTCTTCTCCACGACATGAGTTTTTCCTTATTGGTCCACACAAATCTGTATGGATGAGTTCAAGAGGTTTACCTGGTGATCCTTCTTTTTCATTGAAATGAACTCTGGTTTTATTACTGACATGACATGGATTGCATATGGTATTTTCTGGGATGCTGATATCTAGAAGATCACGAACCACCTTCAGCCTGCATGCTTTTCTTATTTGAGAAAATCTTAGATGCCTCAATCTTCTGTGTCATAACCAGTTTTCATCTATTTTGCTTAGAAAGAATTGTTTTCTTCCTCCTTTCAATATGTATAGATTGTTTGGAGTTCTTGTACCTTTGATTATAGTCTTTCCTGTATCATTCTCATGAACCACACATCCATTTAATAGAAACACAACTTCATTTCCTTGATCACACATTTGAGTGACACTCAATAATTTATGTTTTAAACCATCAACATACATGCCATTTCTAGCTTTAACCTTTTCTTTCAAATAAACAAAACCTTTATGTTTAATGACAACTGGTGTGTCATTTCCAAAGGAGACATTCTTTTCCTTTTGTAAAGCATTATATGAATGAAGTTTCTTTTTATCAATTGTCATGTGTTTAGGGAATCCACTGTCAATGTACCACTGATTTTCTTATTCTTTTGCAAATAGAGATATGCCACATCTTTTTGATTGAAATTCCTTCTTTCTCCATACCGTGGAATTTGATGATGTTTTCTCCTTTTGAAGTGTTGGCCACAATTTTCTCCTGCATTCAGATTCTTCATGACCAAAGTTATTAGAAAATTAAGATTCAATTTCATCTTTAGGAGGAGAAAAATTATGATAAGAACTTTCATTGATTCCTATTATGCTCCTTTGATTTTGGGCTTCTCTAGTCATGATAGTTTTGTAAGCAACACATTGAGCAACCTTATTCCAAAAGTTATGGCATGAAAAACATTGTCCATTAAAGAATTTTCTATGACCATATAATATTTTGGTATTGTTTTCCTTTTGGTTGGTTCTTTTATTGATGTTCATCCTTAGAGTAAATTTAGCATGATTTACCTGGTGAGTACTTTTATGCTTTTGTTGACGATTGACATATTGTTCACTAGTCTTTTCTGCATCAAGATAGCTTCTAGTGGAGGATGATGGCTTTTGTGATTGGGATGATTTTTCAGTATATTTAAGACCTGTCTTTATAAGAGGAGAGTGCTAAACCTTGATGATTTCATTTAAAGTTTCTGATCCTTTAGCAAATCTAAGATTAAGATATTTTGTCTTCTCAAGTTCTTTTCTTAGACCAACAACTTCACATTCTAGTTTTTCATTATGCTTTTCTCTTTCAGTGAGTTGATGTCTCAACGTCTGTATGATCATATTATTTTCTTCCAAACAGATTTTGAGTTTACTAATTTCTTCAAGAAATTCTTCCTCTTCTAAGACATCAAAAAAATCATCATTGTCATAAGCAATGAGTAGTTTATAATCTTGTTCAGTTTCATCTTCATCACCATTAGATAATCCATCACTATCTTCATGAGTATAATAACTTCTTTTATTAACAACCTATTTTCTATATCCTTTTAAAGATTCTTTTCCTTTTTCATGATTATAGTTATGAGGACATTTTGTAGCAAAATGGCCAACCCTACCACAAGAAAAGCATTTGAATGGTAGCTTACCTCTGAATCTTCTGGAGCCTCGTTAGAGCTTCTTGACAAAGTTTACCTCATATTCTTCTTCTAAAATATATCCTGATTCATTTTTCTCTTCCTTTTCTTTTCCTTTAGTTGAATCTTTGAAAGAAGCTTCTCTCATGTCTGATGTACCTCCTTTCCTCATTTCTAAGGTAGTTATAATTCCATGAAGTTGAAACATAGTGATATATTGAAGATCATGATTTTCTTCTATGGTAGATACTTTTGAATCAAATTTAAAAGAAAACGATCCCAAAATGTTCTCTACTAAAGTTGTCTCTTTTATCTCTTCACCCAAATTGTTCATACAATTAACAATCTCATCTACACGTAAAAGCTAACTAGAAATACTTTCATCACTATGCATCTTAAGAGTTTCATACTAAATTCTGAGAGTTTGGATCTTGGCACATTTTACCTTGGAGTCTCCTTCATAGCTCTAAATGATTTTGTCCTGTATCTCTTTGGATATCTTGAGTTGCATGAATTTGACGAATTCTGATTCTGACAGACTTCCCAATAAAGAGTTAGCATTATGGCATAGGTTTTTTCCTTGATGGCAACACACTCAGGTGGCAGATCATAGTTCAAGCTCTCAGAATGGAAGAAAACTTCATATATGCAGGTTCCTTTTAACCAGGTCATGTATATACGCGGTATTGATGATAAAAATTTGTGTATGCGTATACACGCACTTTCATGCACGGAAAAGAGCGCACATGTGGCAAAGATTATTTTTGGGTCGATGGTAATTGGACTTATGGTTTTCGACCTTGGTATTGCATTCGAAATATTGAACCTAGATATTGGGTCCCTAGTATTGGTTATATATGGTTTTGGGCCATGATTTGAGTAAGGCCCAAACTATAAAAAGGAAGAGATCATTTGGCAAGGAAATTGACTCAAGTGTTTAATATCTTATGAGGAACAAGATCTGGAATACCGGTGATTGGTTTATGGTGCATAGCTGTAGGAAATTGACTCAAGTGTTTAATATCTTATGAGTAACAAGATCTGGAATACTGGTGATTGGTTTATGGTGCATAGTTGCATTTGAGTCAAGGAGGAACCTGAGCGTTACAAGATGGATAAGCTCTACTGAAGGGTCAAATCTCAAGACTTGAATAGTAGTATCTTTGTGTGATTCTGATCTATTATATTTAACGCATGAATTGATCTATGAATCTGATAATCTAGCTATAATTAATGATTGAATTCTCGAAAAGAGAAAACTATCTTTCAGAGATCTATACATAGGTTTGGAGCAGCGAAGACGCGTATACACACCGATTCAATAATTCAAAGAAACGTATACATAGGTTTTCCTTTAAACAGAAGCGTATGCATGTAGGTTCCTCATCTTGAAGCAACGTATGTCTCATAAAATATGTTTTAGCTACTTCGGTATATTGCTGCAGTATTCTGGGTTCAGGATTGGTGTCTAGTTACTATTATTACTCTAGTTACAACATTCACAAAAGTGATTGTTTGATTCAGTATTGGGTTGTACAAAGAAGATTGGTTGATGTAGATATACTTGATGTTTGATTGATGTTATTCATAGATCCAATCTAAAAATTTATGAAACACGGTCCCTAGAAGAAAAGAGAAGGTTGTAGCCTTTTGTAGGTCAGCACCTACGTACTAGTATCTCAGCTAGTACAAGAGCTAAGGGGGTTGAAGCTCCCTTCCAGGAGAAGCTGGAGAATGAGAGAAGGTTGTAGTCTTCTGCAGGTTGCAGCTTGCATACTAGTATAAGACCGCACCAGTACAAAAACATTGTAAAAAGAAGTTTATAAATTGAAAGAAGATAGGGACAAATTGCAGCAGGTGGTTTTCACCCACATTGGGTTTCCACCTTATATCTTGTGTTCTTGTGTGTGACTTTCTGCTCTATTTTCTATTTTTGGTTATTGTTTATATGGTTCTGACACACAAATTTATGGACAACTTCTGAAGAATAAATTAAATTATAAGTCTGCAACTTATACGCTAGTTTCATTAACTGAAGTTGCATATATATGTTTTTTTCACTAACTCAATTAGCATATACAAATCTGTGTATGAAATGAAAAATAATTGACTTGATAATACCGATTCACTCCCCCCCTCTCAGTATTATTTCCAAAATAAAGTATTGACTGCCTTGGCATTCATTTTTATAACTTCTTACCTATTGTATCTATAGGTAATGCTGCTAGAAATTGGTATCCACCTTCCACAATTTCCCAAACATCGGCTCCAAGTGACTAAAGATAGGTTCTCGTTCGTATTTTCTAATATACCAAGTTGTTCCCATTGTAGATTGGTGGTATAATAGATCCCTTGCCTTCGTGATTGTTCATATTGAAATATCTCCCTTCAAGCAATCAAGCATCTTCTAATGGACCTGGTCCGATACCAATTGTTGGAAATAATACTGAGAGGGGGGTGAATCATTATTTACAATTCAACAACTTTTCACTTCCCAATTAGATTTATATATGCTACTTCAGTGATGTGAATTTTCATGTGCACACTACTATGATTAAAGAAACCAGCGTACGGCCAAAGAAATTATGCTTTAGTTAATTTATCATGTGTTGATCTTTAATCAGTGCATTGATATCTTATTATACTATAAATATGTGCAGTAATAACATAATAAACCATAACACATAAGAAACGCACATGAACACCGATATTTAATGTGGAAACCCAAAGAGGGAGAAAAATCGCATGTTGTTGTCGTGTTTGACGTTTTAATATAAATAATATTGTCTTACAATATTGTATTGGTGCAGACTCATCCCAATACGCAGGCACCCACCTATAGTAGGCTACAACCTTCTCTCATTTTCCAGCTTCTACTAGAAGCCAGCTACAATTACGTAGCTCTTGCACTAGCTGATATGTTTACTAGTATGTAGGCACCGGCCTAAAGAAGGCTACAACCTCCTTTCTTCCTCTAGGGACCTCGTTTCATAAATTTTTAGATTGTATACTCTTGGTACACAACAACACACTATCAAGCCCATGTTTCATCAAATTTTCACACTAGACCCATCAAAAAATTTGAAGCTCAAATTCTATAATAATAACTACATCAACTAACAACTAGTCAATCTGAATAGTCAGATCATTGTCACCAAAACACTATGATGAACCCAAAAACCTACATCATCATTCAAAACTAGGTGCAACCTTGAAAATCATACATTAGAATATATACGCTACTTTAATAAACCTAACCTATGTGTATACAGTACTTCCTGTAACAAAAACTGCCCCTACCTCCAAACTACTGAATCAAATATGTACTAACCAGTAATATTTTGAACATCTACTATCAATTTACAGAGATCCAAATAGTTAATAACAAAGATAACCCTTGTCACTTAATCAATCAATCAATCAGACACAAAATCCTTATGCATTCAGTTTTACTTTCAAATCTAAGAAGAATTCATTGACACACAACAGTAAAATAGTAGCACTAATTAGATATAGAAGTCATTTATGAACAACAGCCTTTTTCTTCTGTATACGGTACTTGGAAGAGTCGAACCTACATGTATATGCACCTTTATAAAGGTGAACCATTGTATAGATCTAAAAATATTAACTTACAACTTTGTTGCTATTCCAGACTTCATACATACCCAGATCATGATAGAATAAAACATTCGAAAGAAATCATATCCAGCTCAACCAATATCAGATGTTACAATGATAAGTCATTTTAGGTCTCATGATCCTGATCCAACAATGTATCCGAGGTGCACAAAATATTTTAGATAATATCATAATCATAGCCCTCCAACATAAAATATACTTCAGATAGAAGCATTCCTGAGAAATCCTTTTACTTGCACACTTGGTCCTTTGATCTTCCCCTCCTTATATAGTTTCGGCCTTCCTCAATACCTCGAACCAAAACAACACTTAGAGCCTGTTGTATTCTTGGATGGGATCAAATAAAAATTACACTGCTCAATATTGTGGGGTAATACCATGGTACTGACCCTTTGTATTCTTTAATCCTAAATTTCCTTGATTTTCCAACCCATACACGTCTTTCCTCTTGTGAAAGTGTGTGCATATGTATATGCCCCTTTTCTTATGTGAACCAACATGTATACATTGCTTGGATCAGGTGAACTTGTGTATATAGCATAAAGTTACTTAAAACATCCTTTTTCTTCAACTTCTTGATTTTGATTTGTATTCCTTTGTTACAACTTCATGCTCTATTGTACAATTTCCCTGTTACCTCTTAATTGACTTGTTGGAATGTGATTTTTCCTTTATCAAATTTGAGCTAGCCTGATTGAATTTCCATATTGGTGTTGATTACTACAAGTTGTAGAAACTGTAAGCTGTAGAAACTATTAGAGATATCAAGCAACACCAAAATACTCTCCCCCTTTGACATCTAGAACCAAGGGCGGACCAATATCTCACCCTTTGAGATAAACTATGCTGACCATGCTCCCCTTGAGTCTGCAAAGATATGCTTCGAAAGAAAAAAATGACTCTATAATTCAACTATGTGTCACCAATGACTCATACATACATCAATCACCAAACCAAGTGGGAATACACCAAATTTGACTCATCCACCCAACCAAATGGGGATATACCTATTGTTTATCCATGGCTAAAATATAACATCAATGCATTCAATAATTTTCTGAAGCCTCTTGTTATAACACTTGTATCCTTTACTTCTAGATGAATAACCAAGAATAATTCGTTCATCTGCTTTGGGTTCAAACTTACAAAAATTTTCATCAGTATTTTTGATGAAACATTTGCTTCCAAAAAAGTTAAATCATTTTACAGTAGGAGGCTTATCATACCAAATATGGAGTTTGATCACCATTTACTCAAACATTAGCATTGCCGATAATAGTCATGGCAGTAAATGCAGCTTCACCCGAGAAGGTGGCAGGAGTTCGGGATTCATCAAGCATAGCTCTAGCCATTTGTTGAATTGTTTTGTTCATTCTTTCCAATATGCCATTTTGTTGAGGAATTCTAGTAACAGAGAACTGACTTTTTATTCCATGTTGTTCACAAAAGTCAAAAAATTCATCTAATATGAATTCTCCCCCTTGATCAGATCTGAGACATTTGATTTTTCAATCTGATTCATTTTCAGCTAAATCTTTGAAGGCTTTAAACTTTTCGAATGCTTCATCTTTATTCTTTGGAAAACCTATCCAACACATTCTAGAAGAATCATCAATGAATAAACTAAAGTATTCTTCTCCACGAGGTGACTTTTTCCTTGCTGGTCCACAGGAATCAGTACGGATGAGTTTAAGAGGCTTACTTGTTTATCCTTCTTTTTCACTGAAATTAACTTTGGTTTTCTTACCTACTTGACATTGTTTTCATAGGGTATTTTCAAGGATGTTGATATCTAGAAGATCATGAACCGCCTTGAGACTACATGCTTTTATTATTTGAGAAAAGCTTAGATGCCCCAATCTTCTGTGCCATAAGCAATTTTTATCTATTTTTCTTAGACAACATTGTTTTTGTCCTCCTCTCAGTATGTATATATTTTTTGGACTTCTTGTACCTTTGATTACGGTCTTTCCTATATCAATCGCATAAACCACACATCCATTTTATCATAACATAACTTTATTTCCTTGATCACACATTTGACTAACACTCAACAATTTATGTTTTAAACCATCAACATACATGAAATTTCATGCTTTAACCTTTTCTTTCAAACAAATAGAACATGTACCTTTAATGATAGATGGTGTGTCATTTCCAAAGGAGACATTATTTTCCTTTTCTAAAGCACTATATGAATGAAGTTTATCTTTATCACCTGTCATGTGTCTAGAGCATCCATTGTCAATGTAACACTGATTTTATTGTCCTTCGACAAACAGAGCTATGCCACATCTTTTAGATTGAAATTCCTTCTTTCTCCATACCCTAGAATTTGATGATGTTTTCTCCTTTCAAAGTGTTGGCTGAGATTTTCTACTACATTCAGATTCTACATGACCAAAGTTATTAGAAAATTAACATTCAATTTCATCTTCAAGAGGAGAAAAGTTATTATAAGAACTTTTCTTGATTCCTATTATGCTCCTTTGGTTTCATGCTTCTGTAGTCATGATAGTTTTGTAAGCAACACATTGAGTAGCCTTATGGCGAAAGTTATGGCATGAAAAAAATTGTCCATTAAAGAAGTTTCTATCACCATAGAATCTTTTGGTATTGATTACCTTTTGGTTGATGCTTCTATTGATTTTCATCCTTGGAGTGAATTGAGCATGATTTACTTGATGAGTACTTTTAGCCTTTTGATGACGATTGATATACTATTCACTAGACTTTTTTGCATCAAGATAGCTTCTAGTGGAGGATGATGGATTTTGTGATTCAGATGATTCTTCAGTATATCCAAGACTTGTATTATAAGAGGAGAATTTTGAACCTTGATGGTTTAATTTAAAGTTTATAATCATTTAACAAATCTAATATTAAGAGATTGTGTCTTCTCAAGTTCTTTTCTTACACCCACAACTTCACATTCTAGTTTTTCATTGTTCTTTACTCTTTTAGCGAGTTGATGTGTCAACGTGTATATGATCATATTCTTTTCTTTCAAATAGATTTTGAGTTTACTAATTTCTTCAAGAAAGTCTTCCACTTCTAAGACATCCAAAAAATCATCATTGCCATAATCCATGAGTAGTTTATAATCTTGTTCAGTTTCATCTTCATCACTATTAGATAATCCATCACTATCTTCATGAGTATAGTAACTTCTTCTATTAACAACCTATTTTTTATAGCCTTCTTCAAATTCCTTTCCCATTTCATGATTATCTTTATGAGGACATTTTGTAGCATAATGGCAAACTCTACCACAAGAAAATCATTTGAATGATAGCTTACCTCTAAATCTTTGAAAGCCCCGTTGAAGCTTCTTGACAAAGTTTAACTCATATTGTTCTTCTGAAATATATCATGATTCATTATTCTGTTCCTTTTCTTTTCATTTAGCTGAAGCTTTGAAAGAGGCTTCTCTCATGTCTGATGGACCTCCATTCCTCATGTCAAAGGCAGATAAGATTTGATGAAGCTGAACCACAATAATCGATTGAAGATCTTGCTTTTCTTCTATGGCAGATACTTTTGGCTCAAATTTAGAAGACAACGATCTCAAATTTTTCTCTACTAAAGTTGCCTCCTTTATCTCTTCACCCAGATTCTTCATACAATTAACAATATGATCTACACCCAAAAAGTAACTAAAAATACTTTCATAACTATGAATCTTAAGAGTTTCATATTGAATTTGGACAGTTTGGAGCTTAGCACGTTTTACATGGGAGTCTCATTTGTAGCTCTGAATGATTTTATCCCATATCTCTTTGGCTATCTTGAGTTGCATGAATTTGATGAATTCTTATTCTGACAGACTTCCCAATAAAGTATTCACTGCTTTGGCATTCATTTTGTATAACATCTTACCTGCTATATCTGTAGGTATTGTTGCTGGAAATTGGTATCCTCCTTTAACAATTTCCCAAACATCGGCTGCAAGCAACTGAAGATAGGCTCTCATTCATATTTTCCAATATACCAAGTTGTTCCCATTAAAGATTGGTGGTTTGATAGATCTAATGCCCTCATGATTTTTCATCTTGAAAGGTATCCCTTCAAGCGATCAAACTTCTTCTAAAGGACCTACCCTAATATGAATTGTTGGAAATAACACTGAGAGGAGCGGTGAATTAGTATTTACAATTCAATAATTTTTCATTTCCCAATCAAATTTATATACGCTACTTCAGTGAAGTGAACTTGCATGTGCAGACTACTATGATTAAGGAAGCCAACATATACCCAAAGAAGTTATGATTTAGTTAATTTATAATGTGTTGATCTTTAATTAGTGCATCAGTATCTTATTATATAGTAACTATGTGCAGTAATAACATAATAAACTATCGCACATAAGCAATGTATTGAACACCAAGATTTAATGTGGAAACCCAATGTGGAAGAAAAACCACCTATTGCTATCATCTCTGTATTCTTAATATGAAAAAAATTGGTTTACAATCTTGTACTGGTGCAGACTCATACCAATACGTATGCACCCACCTATAGAAGGCTACAACTTTCTCTCATTTTCCAGCTACTACTGGAAGGGAGCTACAACCCCCTAGCTCTTGTACAAGCCCATATGTTTACTAGTATGTAGGCACCAGCCTACAGAAGGCTACAACATTCTCTCTTCCTTGAGGGACCACGTTTCATAAATTTTTAGACTATATACTCTTGGTACACAACAACACACTATGAAGGCCGCGTTTCATCAAATGTTCACGCTAGACCCATTAGAAAATTTGAAGCTCAAACTCTATAATAATTACTGCATCAACTAACAACTAGTCAATACGAACAGTCAGATCATTGTCACTAGAACACTATGCTGAACCTAGAAACCTTCATCATCATTTAGAACCAGTTGTAACCTCAAAAAACATACATCAGATTGTATACATTACTTTAATGAACCCAACCTATGTGTACACGCTACTTCCTGTAACAAAAACTGGGCCTACCTCCAAACTACTGAATCATACAAACTTCTTAATCAAATATGTACCAACCAGTAATATTCAAAATATCTACTGTCAATTTACAGAGATCCAGATAGTCAACAAAAAAGATAATCGTTCTCACTTAATCAATCAATCAATTAGAAACAAAATCCTTAAGCATTCAGTTTTACTTTCATAGCTAAGAAGAATTCATTGAAGGACAACAATAAAATAGCAGCACTGGTCATATATATCAGTCATTTCTGAACAACAAGATTTTTATTTTGTATATGCTATTTGGAAGAGCCAAACATGCGTGTATACGTGCCTTTACAAAGGAAAACCAACATATAGATCTGCAAATATTAACTTCCAACTTTGTTTCTATGCCAGAATTCATACATACCTAGATCATGACAGAATAAAACATGCAAAATAAACTAGATTTAGCCCAACCAATATTAGATCATACAATGATAAGTCATTTCACGTCTCATCCTCCTGATCCAACATTGTATCCAAGGTGCACAAAACATTCAGATCATATCATAACCATAACCCCTGTAACATAAAACAGACTTCAGATAGACGCATTCCTGAAACCCTTTTACTTGGACACTTGGTCCATTAATCTTCTCCTCATTATATAGTTTTTGGCCTTCCTCAATAGCTCAGACCAAAACAACACTTAGAGCCTATGGTATTCTCGGACGAGATCAAATAACCATTACTCCACTCGATATTGTGGGCTAATACTAGGGTATTGACCCTTGGTATTCTTTAATCCTAAATTTCCTTGATTTTCTAACCCATACACACTTTTCCTCTTGTGAAAGTGTGTGCATATGTATACGCACCCTTTTCTATGTGAACCAACATGTATACGATGCTTGGATAGGTGAACCTTCGTATACAACTTAAATTGAATTAAAACAACCTTTTCCTTCAACTTCTTGATTCTGATCTATAGTCCTTTATTCCAACTTCATGTTCTTCTATACCATTGCCCTATAACCTCTGAATTGACCTGTTGTAATGTGAGTATCCCTTTATCAAATATGAACTGACTCGAGTGAGTTGCCATCAAGGAAAACCCATGTATCATAATGCCAACAATAAGTAGAATTAAGAAAATGCAATATTTTTTATAAATCCTAAAATCACTCCATAAATCATATTTTTATCAATTCTAAAAGAACTCAATAAATCATCCATAAATCACTCATGTGTTTTGTGAGGTAGATTTCTTTTGATTTATGTATAATATATCTAAAACTATGACTCATTCATTCTAAAACTCATAAAATATACCAAGCTGAAAATATAATTTATTTACATAGAAGAATATAAATTATTTTTAATATAACAATTAACAATTAACTTTTGTAATATTCTTGTAATTAAGAATTAGAAGAATATTCTTGTAATATGAACATAAGAATTAATAATATTTAACTATTCAACAACACTCATTTTACAAGAGTTTTATGGTAGCTTATGTCAAGGATATTACAGTGATTCATAGAAATAGAGCAACTATGACCCTCTTGTCAAACATTAATCAAGGGCAATGATGTTGGACATAGGGTAGTGTCTCAATGCGTGTGAATGAGAAGATGACCATAATTGTAATATCCCTGTAAACCGCCGATGTTCATAGTTTTATTCGAAAGGTTCTTATTTAATTATGATGCTTAATGTTTGAAAAAATTCCTGACCATCAAGAACCATTTTGATTAGTTGGTAACTAATTAGAATCAAACCAAGAAAATATTTTCACATATGGTAAGGGTTTCATATGCACCCTTTTTCCACCACTAGTGGAAAAGTGAAAGGGTAGTATTTTTGTCTTATGTTACATTGTAAGTTGTAATGGATATAGGTTGAGGTTGTCAATCTTGTGGTTTTTGGATCTTATGGGCTCAATCTCCTCTTGCCTTGTTCTCCACATTCAAGTCTCAGCTCATGCGAGAACTAGATTTTTAAATTGAAGAACTCTTATTGGGATAGTATTTAAATTTAAACCTCATACATTCATAATTTTTTCTTTATCATCACATGAGCATTACAGAGGGTTGGGGGAAAAAGAACCAAAGTTTGAAACCCTAATGTTTCTTTATTCAATTTTTCTCTAATCATTTGACTGGCGAATTTTATTGATGATTCTTCGTTGATGTGTTTCCTTGCAGGCTACTATAGTCTTGTCATACCAAGACTATTGGTTCATTTAGCATTCATGCATTTACATAAATAGAACAATGTCTTAGGTTTTTTCTCATTTTGTCGGGGTAGCTAAGTCTAGAGAACCTGAGAACTCTTCTTCGAATTATCTAGATAAGTGGCTTGATCATCGTCAGAAAACACACCCTCTCTTAAGATATTTTCTTATACTCGAGAAAATACTCCATATCTAGTGGTATAAAAATCATGTGGTGGACTTATTTGGGGTTATGGAAGTTGTTCCAAGGTTTTTGTTGTAGAGGTTGTGCATGTCTAGTCTATTGAAAATACTAGTAAAGAATCGACCATTTGAAAGATAAGTTAATTGTTCTATTTTTTTGAAAAGTTTACATAGTTTAAGCACAACATAATTAATGATGTTATATGTTTGACAAAGGAGCATGTGAACCTTGCACTAAAAAATAGTAATTTACTGGAAAAGAAAATGTATATTTACATGCAGAAAAATAATAATTATTGAATTAGATTTCATGAAAAGAAATATGTCATTGCATGCATGGAAAGAATTAGGTTTGAATTCTTGAAAAGAGTATGTGCTTATACACACATAGATAATAACTATTGTGTTAGTGAATCCTGTAAGAAGAGCATGTGTTTATATGCACCAATGTAAATAGATATTATGTTATATTTCTTGGGAAATAAATGCATATTTGTGTGTAATATTGTGTTAGAATTTTTTTGAAAATAACATGCATTTTCATGCATAAGTATAATGTCTATTGAGTTAGTTCTTTTGATAAAGAGTACATAATTGCATTCACAAAGAAATAGTTGAGGGGATAGTTTCTTTTGAACAAAGTTTATATAATTACATGCACAAAGATTATAGTTTATATGCTAGTATCCTTTAAAAGAATATGGGTAGGTGTAGTGGTTTTCTTTTCGATAATAATGTATTCCTATGTGAGAATAATAGTTAATGTGGTATTTATCTTTGAAACATTTCCCCTCTTATTATGCAAATATATGGTGATAACCATCGAGGTTCTTTAATATCATTGTGATTTATTGGTAGAAGTGGAAAGTAATTTTTCTCTTCTCATGGTACATGTGAAATAGGGATAAGTGAGCATGCATTGGTAATATTTATGTATTTTACCTTATATATGTGATTTATGGATCGACATACATGTGTCATAATCATACACATGTAAAGATAACTATACATTTTTTTATTGTTATCTGCTTTTAATTAAGGCATGTGCAATGTTTTTAAAAGATGCACGTCTTGATATTTTATTTACATTTTACGTATGCACATGAATATATATTTAAAGCATCGCTAACAAAGATTTATTATTGATTTTATTAACATTTCATCTAATCATGATATCAAAGTGTGGTAACAATAGTAGTTGTAGGAAAGGATTGTGACATGTGTGAATGCCAGGTTATGTTTAATATTATCGAAGGAATTGAAGTAATGGTCCATGCAGATTCAGGAATTTCATCGAGAAGATAATCTACCACCGATGAAAACAATAGGGCCACAAAAACATAATGTTCGAGGATTTATGGGCAAATGATATCATGATTAATGTAATAACTTATAACTAGCTATGTTGTATTTAAGATGATATTTCGTTGTAATTTTTTATGAAAATGGTCAAGGGATGGACTCCCTTACAACAACTGAGTGAGGGGTGAACACTGTTATGACACATTTAATAAAATAAAACATCTGTTTATTTTTCCCTATAGAGTTTTTAGGGTATATCATTTTCCAATGTTGTTTTTCCTTTTATGTCATTCTCATGATGTTACCTCCTTTCATGACATGACATTTACACTATTAAGAATGTGATTAGCTTACCTAGTTAAAGAATCATGGAAATTGTGCAAGGTTACAATGGGATGTTTTATGCTCAACAATGGTTGTTATGTTATGTAACTTACTATTCCATTTATAAATTTAATGTATGTAATTATGATGATTTAATTTAATGATTAGTTAAGGAATATGGAGTAAGTAATTCATAGAGTTACTTGCTGGTAAATTGTATAAAAAAATTCTAATCCTATATACCTTTCCATGAGGTTTACTAGGGGATGTTTCAATAATGAAGTGCTTGATGGAGTTTATTTTTAGGTTAGGCTTAGCATTCTAGAGCATTGGACAAGTAACTAAATTAATAATCAAAGATCATCAGAGAAATGCAAAGTATTAGTATTACTAATAGGGTGATAAGTACGCAATGAGGAATTACATAGCGAAGGCCTCCATTTTGAGCAGGATAATAATATGTGGAGGAATTGTGGTTATCCTTGGAAACAATTTCAAATTTTAGACTGTCGCAACATAAAAAGTAGATTGAGGGTTGTGGTTCACACTCCACAACCTAGAAAACTATTTTTTTAAGCCCACAACCCACAAAGAAGGAATTTTCTACTTTTCTTAATAGGTGTCACACATCAGTCGTGAAAATTTTCTACTTTTTAGCTAGCTAGGCATTTTCCTATTACTCGTTTTATTTTTTATAGGCATGTTTATTGGTTGCATGTTCTATCAATATTTCTAGGCTTATCAAGCTTTATTTTCAGGTCATTTCTGGTGTCTCTGGAATCACCATTTCATTTCCTTTCTTTGTTATTGTGGGTATGGAGAGGCTAGGGTAGCACAAGAGAACTCTGAAGAACTAGGATGAAATTGAAATAAAGTGTCCTATTGTGGGTAAGGTTGTATTTTCATTTTCATGTTTTGTTAATAACCTTTGTTTTATATATATGATATTTACATTGAATAATTATAATATGACAACTTAAAGAATCCATGTGATGCTTAGATACTAAGGTGAACAATAAAATATGATGATGTAATAAATGAATTCTATTAATAGAAATTACTTGGGAAAGTAACACTAGAGTTAAGAGGTTCTTCCCAATATCTGGAAACTAGTGTCGGTGGATGAGATCAAACTAATCTTCCCTTAGAAAACTCCTAAAACTCCCTAGGAGTTTATTAGCAAGATTTAATATGATGGGAAAGAAAATCTATTAAATCACTCAGTTGCAGAAACACATTGAGTAAAGTGTGCAATAAAGTTCTGCATGAGACCAAAGAAGGATTTAAGGAAAAAAGAAAGAAATCCTAGACTAGTGGGTTGGAAGACCCTAAAAATTGTGGTGCCACTAAGGAGAGATCTGCTAGGGAAGTGAGGTGTAAAATAACCTATCTCAAATCAGAAGAGGTTGTTTATTCCTTTGGCAACATATCTCTAGTGGGGGGAACTAGATGATCAGTTCATGGTTGGGAGGAAGACGTTTCACTCTAGCACAGTTTTGGTTATAAACCTAGTTAGAATTTCTATAGGGTTATTAAGTATGTGTTTGATGAAAATTGTGAACATATGGCTTAATTTCGAAATATTTAATAGGAATTATAATATTTGTAACTAATTAGTGTATTTTTATTCTTTATCATATGGAATACTAAAATGCTTGAGTATGGATAGAGGGAAGTTGTTGTATAATTATGGCAAATTATATGTGTTTCGAAAATAAAAATTTCCAGTAAAAATTTATGTGTACTTAATTGGTTGGGAAGCTTACGTGAGAAATCGCGTTATTTTAAAGAAAATTAATTTTAAAAATTTACTAACTTCAACCCTTATTTTCCATGACGTTTATTGAACGTTTTGGAATGCCTTTGAAGTGCACCCGTATAATTGGGTGTAGGAAAGTCACCTAGATATTTACATTTATGATATATATATATACACTCAAAAGAGGCAAATCAAGAGCTCTAAAAAAAATAGATTAGTGGTGGCTTAAAATTGAAGTTCTCTGCTTCATGTTATGAGCGGTGATTGATGTTCTACTATATATTCTACCTGGAATCCTTAATTTTATACAACCTGAAGGTTACTTCAAGCAACATTGATAGTAACATTGTCTCTGTTGCTCTTGAGAGAAGAGAACTATTCATAAGTTACCTATAGCTATATACCCAATGGAACCAAGCTAATAATATCTAGTAAGAGAAAGTAAAGGAAAAAAATATTAATAAAACATAATGTTCAACATAAAAAACAATAAACTGGATTAAGAATTCAACGAGTAGGATATAATTTAAAATTTTGGACGATAAGTATTTCCTATAAGCATCTAGTAGAGATCAAGAGTGATGGGGAAAGTTGTGATACCAATTTTTATGCGTAAATGCTAATTCATTTCTCCAGAGGAAAAAAGCACTAATATAAGCATTTGAGCCAGCTGGGTGAGTTATTTATGTACAATGTTGACATAAAATCCATGTGAGGTGGTGAAGGGTAACAAAATATATATTTAAATCTCAACAACCTCGACACAAATTACCAAAGCTGAAAACTAGTGAAACTGAACTGCCTAGTTGAAGATGGTTATAACAGAAATAGACACACACACACACACACAAATATATATATATATATATATATACACACACACACACACACACACACACACACTAACTTCCTTTACTTATCAGAAACAAATACTTGGAAACTAGACTCAACATTTCCTTAATCACCATAATTGAATGGAGTTGTGTGATTTACTATTCATACATGTGTACATGGACACTATGAAAAGGATAGATTTAATCATAGTAGTAGTAAACATTACTTCTAGATTTAATCCAAAAATTATAGAATTTTCACCCTAATCCATCATTGGAAATGTTACCCAAACAAAATTTGAAATAGAGAATGAACATTGAAATTAATTGATAAGACTACACATGAATGAATCCTTCACAATACATGAAATTAAGGATTCATAGTCATATATTAAAAATTAGGAAGGAAATCTGAGAGTACATCCCTTAAAATAAAATCACCCAAGACTTTCTAGTGAAAGCATGAGTGTTGATCTAGTGAGAGGTGTAATTACCTCTTAAATATTTACATACGTGAAGTAGATAAACATTAACCCCATAAAAAATCCAGGTTTCATCTCTTAAGTCTATGCTTAGGCCAGAAAGAACCAAAGGAAATCAATAACAACCCTAGCAAAGAAGAAACTACACACGCAAGGAGAGAAATCACCATTGTCCACATTCTATGTGAAACACTCCATTCAGAAGCATAGGTTATGTGAAATAACTGACCTAGCTTGAGTGAGAGTAGTTAGCCAATGAGTGACAACATCTAAACACTTGTTGGGACTAGAAAGGGAAAAACCCTTGAGTAAGTGTGGGTTGAAGGTACTTACAAAAGAGGAATCTAGGATTACTTCCAATATTGTTGGATAAATAGAATAAAATAAATATGTAGAAAATGAATGAAAAAAAAACATTCAAAATAAATTGATTATCTGACGAGGGACTCTCTGTTGTCTTAAGCTAGTATTTTGCCTAGAATGTGTAGTGTAGGAAGGAAAAATAAAATGGTTGCCTCAAATAGAACAACTCTATAACAGCGTAGGAAAACTAAAAATGCTTACCGAACTAAGGAGAATACACTTACTAAAAGTAGAGCATGAGGCCACGTTGAGCCATGATCAAAAAGCACACTCAGAAGGATTGTCCTCCTTCTGCATAATGATAATTAGGATTATAATTGTCACATTTATAGAAAACAATGGATTGTACAAGTAACATGGAAATACTTCGAGGATCTTTTTCAGTTGAACCAGAAAAGTCGAAAGACTTACCAAGGAGATAGAGATAAGCCAACTGTAGTTGAATTTGTGTAATGAGAGAGAACATAACTGTGCTCTGTTCTAAATAAGAGAACAAATCAACAAATCAAGGCATCTAAATAAGTTTTAAACCAAGCTTTATGAAAAAATTACTTGCTTCAGTGGGTGCTAGATACGTTGAAAATTTGGAGGATGACATAATGCTTTGATAGAGATACCCAACTTTGAGTGTCTCCTTCCTCATTGTGACAATGTTACAAGAGAAGATACTAAAAGAGCAAGATAGGAAGTTTCTCGAATGAGGCACATTACAAACCCTATTGCTAGGGTAAGAAAAAAAAACCATGATGGTCGTTAGATGAGTCCACATCAAACGCAACCATCAAAGGGTGGAGGGTACAATATGCCATGTGAAAATCACATTTGCATGGCCTAGGTGGTGGGAGACCATTCGGTGCGAGAATCTAGTCCAGTGTATGAATAGTACAATAACAAGATAGGTGGATTGGAAATAAAGTTAAGTTCTAAGTAAGAAGGGGGTGTACTTATTTCCATATGGCCATTCTCTTTCATAATACATAGTTAAAATACCAAAGTAAGTGACAACATAGGCCTGATTAAACATAAGGATTTATAATAGCATTACCACCTCACTATGTACATCCTAGTCTTTGGTTTTAACATCAGGGAAATAAATCATTCAACAATTTCATAAATGAAATGACATGTTGACCACGTATACTCCTTCATAATCATATGTCCAATATGTCACATAATAACCAAATTAGATAAGAATTGTTAAGACCACGATTGTATATGTACACATTTGAAAACAAAGGAAATGATTAATGTTGTCATGGAAAGGAAACCAACAAGTGTTGTACATACCTTATATCGGAATTCAGGAGGATTTTGTATAGTTTTTTTTTTATGTAGATGGAGGAATATTACAAATGGTATTAAAGCCTAGTTTCAACACAGGACCTACAAGGAACCATTATAGTAAAACAAAATATTTGCATAAATATCAATATGAAATACTGATAACAGATTGTATTATTTTATAAGGTACATAAGTGAAGTAGACCACCAACAATTGGCAGAATATTTCCCTCTAGCCATAATAATTGTTGAAGAATTGTATGTGGAATTGGGTAATGGAATTGCCCCAAAAACCTCTTACTTTATGGCTGTCATCAGAAACCTGCAACAAGAGTTTACTTATCTTAGAAACAACAATGAACACATGCTAAAGTTTAGTGAGGAACAAGAAAGGATGATAAGGGACTTGACTAAAAAGTCTAGCCATAGAAACATAAAACCCAAAGGGCCGAAGAGGTAAAAGGTGGAAGAAGAATTAGAGAATTTTGAAAGTTAAGGTGAATCAGATAGGACATATCTGAAATCACATAAATAAAAGAAGAAAATGGAGTTACAACTAGAGTCTAGGAAAATCAAACCCCCTAATTTTGATGGGGAAAAGAAAGAAGATGAGGAAGCATGACTTCTTAACACGGTAAGATACTTTAAGGTATATTAGTATTATAGTAACTTAAAGGTTGGACTAGCTATTTACCTGCTATAGGGAAAATCTACTCTTTGGTGGGAAGAGGCAAAACATGTACACCTGTTGGAAGAGAAGTTAGTTTCTTGGGAGGAATTTCATAAATAGTTTCACTCTAGGTACATGAGTGAGCCATAATACGATGATCATGCTAAGGAATTCCATGAGTTAAGGTTGGGACAGTTATCTATGGATGAGTTTATAAGACAATTTACAAACTGATTTGGTGTGTTCCCTATATTAGAGAGAATAATGCCACGATACAATGATTTATGAATTCTTTACTAGCTCCCTACAAAGAAAGGGTTGAGTTTGAAAATCCTAAGTCAATGGTTGGGGTGGTAAGGAAAGCCAAATTGTACTATTACCAATTCAAAAATAGAAGTTATTACTTAAAATAATGGAAAAATAAGGATAGAACCAAGTCTCTAATGAGTAAAAAAATTCAAAGACCTCCTTATCTAAGAATTCTGGGGAGGATCATGAGAGGAAGATGTTCGACAAGGGAAGTGTAAACCAACTAACATAATCTCACACTGGGTCAAAACCCATGGAACTAAACAACAAAAAGAGTAGTGGGGTCAATGAAATCGAAATGTTGCAATGATGCGGCTATGGCAAACCACATTTACTAAAGGATTGTCTGCATAATCCATGATCTATTCAAAATATTCAAGTGGTCCATGAAGCAATAGTTGAGAATGTCATTGCCAAAAATATTCCTAGGATCAGTAAGACACTCGAGGAAAAGCAAGTTGAGAACCAATCTAACATGATTGAGATTGAAGGCACTCTTTTAAACCAGTGATTTTTTTTTAATTGATCTAGGGGCTATTTTAAGTTACATTAGTCCCAAAATTGTGGAAAACTTAAAATTAAAATCTGAAAATTTTAAGAACTCATGGTTGGTACAGTTAGAAAATGGTACCAAAAGAAAGGTAACCAGTCAAATAATACACTATCTCATTGACTTAAATGGTTATCCCATAGAAGCATTTTTAAACATTTTTCCTTTAGGATCGTATGATTTATTAATAAGCGTAGATTGGTTAGAGAAATAGGGAGTTGTTATAAATTTTTTGGAGAAAATTGTGAGTGGTATGGGTCAAGATGGGAAACCTAGTTAATTAGAGGTAAACCAACATCAATATCACTTCGATAATTTTTAGATTTATAGCTGAAGAGGAATGCAAGAAAAGGATGCCAGATATACATGGTGGAAGTTGAAATAAATAAACAAAAAATAGAAAAGGAAAATTTAAAGACCTTACTAGTCATCAATAAATTCCAAGATGTTTTTCTAAAGGAAATTCTAGTTTTACCCCCTCATAGAGACATATATTTCTCCATCAATTTAGTGCTAGGTTCCATCCTTGTGTCTAGAGCTCCATACTGAATGAGCATACTGAAGTTATAAGAACTAGAAATGTAGTTACAGGAATTTTTAGACAAAGGTTACATTAGACCCACAGTCTCACCCTGGCGGGCCCCTCTACTATTTTTCAAGAAAAACGATGGCAGTTTTAGAATGTTCATGGATTATCATCAATTGAATAAGTTAACTATGAAGAAATAAATCCTTGCTACCCCAGATTAATGACCTGTTCCATCAAGTGATGTGAGAAACTATATATTCAAAGATTGTTTTAAGGACCAACTATCACCAACTGCAGATAAAGGATGAAGATATTGATAAGACAATTTTTCAAACCAAATATAGTCAATATGAGTTCTTATTATTACCCTTTGGTCTGACTAATCCACTGACAACCTTTATGTGTTTAATGAACAATGTAATCCACAAATACTTGGATAGGTTTGTGTTGGTATTCATAGATGACATTTTAGTGTATTCCATAATGGAAGAAGAGCACAAATAACATATGATACTAGTGTTATAAACTTTAATAGAACATTTTCCATATGCCCAACTCAACAAATGGGAGTTTTACAAAGATACGATACAATATTCGGGTCACATCATTTCAAAGGAGGGATTGTATGTTGATTTGGAAAAGGTTAGGGCTATTATGAATTGGCCCATATCCAAGTATGTGTCAACAGTTTGTTCATTTATGGAAATTATCAGATAATATCGAATATTTGTAGAGGGATTCTTAAAATTTTCTTATCATATTACTTCCTTACAGAGGAAAGGAAAAAAAATTGAACGGACAACCAAATGCCAGGAAAGTTTTGTCAAGTTAAAAAAGAAACTTCCAACAATAGATCCTATACTAAAAATTGTATACCTAATAAGTAATTTACCATTTTTACTTATGCATCTTTGGAAGACCTTGGGGGAGTGTTGATGTGGGAAAATGCAGTAGTAGCCTATAAGTCTAGAAAACTGATACCACATGAAAAAAACTATGTTGTGTATGACCTAGAATTGGCAGTAGTAATACATGCTCTAAAAATGTGGAGACACTATTTATTAGGAAAAAAGTTTACTTTGGTGACAAATCACATGAGCTTGAAATATTTTTCTGGCCAACTTGATCTAAATGCTAGACAACCAAGGTGACTAGCTTTTCTCAATGAGTTTGAATTTGACATAAAACACATAGAAGGAAAAGTAAACAAAATAGAATATGCTAGACTTGCACATTATTTGATGGGAGTATCTATTAGTAGTATTAGTACACATTTCTTGGAATATATTCAATACAATAAGATCATAAATATCTAGAAGTTCAACATAAATTACAAAAAAAAGGAATTCTAAGATATGTTGAAAATATTGAAAAAATTGCTAGCCTATGACAATAGATCAATGCGAGTGTTTGAAACAAATGATAATAGATGAATATCACAAGAAGCCATATGCAGGACATCCCTGTTATCAAAACATATTAACAACATTAAGACAATAATTGTTTTGGTCATGTATAAAGAAAGAAGTTGTAGAAAACTTAACAAAATGTCTAGAATGTCAACAAGTAAAGGAGAAACATCAACACCCTTCAGGATAATTGAACTCACTTCCCATTCCTTAATGGAAATTGAAAGTGATTTCATAAAATTTTATTACAGGATTTTCAAAGAAAAATGACAAGATGATTCCATTATGGTGGTTGTGGACACCCTGAGTAAAGAAACACATTTAATACCAGTGTTGTCTACTTTATGCAACACCACAAATTGCCAATATTCCTATGAGGGAACTTTTTAGACTACACGGGGTATCAAATATGGTAGTGTCAGATAGAGATGCTACATTTAGATCCAAGTTTTGGAAATCTATATTTAGGGGGATGGGAACTTAATTAAATTTCAACACTCCATATCACCCTAAAACAGATCAACAAACATAAAGGACTAATCAGATCTTGGAGGATATGTTGCGAATGTACGTCATGGAAAAGCCTACTAAATGAGAGGATTTTATTCATTTATCATAATTTACATATAACAATAGCCACCAAATTTCAATAAAAATGAGTCCTTTTAAAGCTTTATATGTCAGAAAATGTCATACACTACTTAGTTGGAGGCAACTAGAAGATGGATTGATATTAGGATCAGATTCTTTGCAGGAAATGGAATAGGTGGTATGGAAGATTAGATAGAACATCAAAACTACAAAGGATAGGAAGAAACAATATGTGGACAAGAAATGAAGCCATAAAAAGTTCAATCTTGTAGACCATGTTTACTTGAGAGTTAGACCAAGGAAGACTACCTGAAGAAGAGTGACATGTGAAAAATTGGCACCATTATTCTGTAGGCCTTTTGAAATCTTGGACAATGTTGGTCCAATAGCATATCAACTATCTTCTCCCAACCATATTAAAGTTCACAGTGCCTTTCATCTGTCTTTATTAAATAAATATGTTCATAATAATTCTGACTTGATTCATTGGAATATAATATAGGTGGAACACCAAGGACATTTCCTGCCATAGCCACTCTTCATCTTAGATCGGAAATAAATCTTGCTCTAGAATATAGTCATCACTAAAGTTAAGTTTCAATGGAGGCAATTTATACTTGAGGTGTATACTTGGGAGCTGGAGGAGACAGTGAAATAATATAACTAACATTGTTCAAGAATGAAGCAAGTGAACAAAAAACATCAAGGACTATGTTAATTTGAAAAGAGGGGGAAGATTTAAACCCCTCTGTTTCTAAGTAAATATATTTTTGTTTTTAGATTGAACTAATGATATATGTGATGAATAGAAAGGCATGGTGGAATTAAACTAAGGTGAAAAATAAAATATGATGATGTAATAAGTGCATTTTATTAATAGGAAATTTTGGAAATTTCTTGGAAAGAAATACTAAATTGAAGAGATTCTTCTCAAGATTCAGAAATGAGTGTTGGTGGATGAAATCAAACTAATCTTACCTTAATTAACTCATAAAAATCCCTAAGAGATAACTAGTGGGGTTTAATATGATGAGAGAGAAAATCTATTAAATCATTTCATTGTAGAAAAAAATCGTGTAAATGGTGGAATAAAGCAACGCATGAGAGAAAAACAAGCTTTAAGGAATAAAGAAAGGAGGCCTGGACTAGTGGGTTGACAGATACTAAAATGCAAGACACGACTAAGGAAATATATTCTAGGGAACTAAGGCATAAAATAACCTATCTTGAATCACAAGAGGTTGTTGATTCCTATCACATCCCCTTCTTAAAGCCCCTATATAAAATTTGATAATCATCCACACACTAGCTCTAGAGGTAAACTGAATTCTTTTCTTCTACATAAAATATGGCTAATAATCCTTTATTAAGGCATATTCTAATTCATAAGGTCGGAAACATATAGCAGCATTTGATGTTTTCCTCCATGGTCAAACATTAGAGTATTATGATAGGAATATGTATATTTAACATATAAATATGACATGGGTTAGATTCACTAACCTTACACTTACTACATTATTCCTATGGCACTAAGCATACTTGATTCCTACAACTTATTATATATTAAGGATGTGAAGGTACATTCACCCTTTTCATACCATGCTCTCATGTAAATATCCCTTCATTTAATTTCAGCTATACCTACCTATCAATTCGTCCACTCATACCTCTCCAACTCATGGCATTCACATGACTGTCATGCACTCCTCTACCTTGTTTCCCCCTTCTCGAGGCTATCCTAAATCAATGGTCTTCATGGCTTGTTTCTAAATCGATGGTTCTCCTGCAATAAGCATTTAACCTAATTCTCTTTTTTGTTTATCCCTTGAACTACTTTGCCTTTTTCTCTTTGTTGTCATGCTCACGAGAGCACAATGGCTCCTTGTCCTTGTCGGAATGATGAAGGTGGAAATTCTATGTTCCTAGCATGTTTTATGTGCAATCTATTAGCATGCATCTCTCTCAAGTATTTACATTTTTTTATTTTTTTTTGAATCCACATTTCTAATTCGATTTGAAGTCCATTATAGGGTTACAAGATTTTCATTAAATCCTCTGCATCTCCTTATGATGCAGGACCTCACTAAGGGAAATTCATATGGCTCCTCCATGCCTAAAATTCTATCATCACCTCACAGGTATACATTTCTTATGAAATGCCCAATTCCTTTTCGATTCCAGGCTCATTTTTGTTTTTCTTATTGAAATGTTGATGGGTTTCCAGCAAGTTTCAAGGTTTTCTTCCCTTTCACAGTACTTTACCCTACAAATTTCAATAGCCTAAACATTACTAGCAAGCTCACTCTCTTCTCAAGAGTGACTCATATGGACATGTAACTTACCTTCTTAACCTACCTTTTTCACTTTGTTTTATTTATTCCGTCATTAGTCTCATTGATTGGATTTTTTGTCTTTTCCCTTCTTAGTAATCTTATGTTGGATCAAATTCATTTCTTTGACTGGTTACAATGTTGGCCATTTTCTTTGCGGTTCATTCTTCATGAACCTATTTCAATTTATTGCCCTATCCTCCATACATGTCTGAAATTTTCCACAGTTTATTAAATAAATCCAAAGTTGGGATAATGGTTGTCTTCCTCATAGTTATTTCCTGAGGTAGAAAGGAAATGTGACAGCCATGACAATCTCTATTGAGCAGTTACTGTGAGAGATTCATTATTCAAATTTCTTTCCCCCTATATCTTCTTTACACTCTTCCCTAATCCTTTTCCACAGTGAAAAATATCTAATAGCTAAATGGCTCTTTCTACCCTTTTTATAGGTAATCATTCTTGCAAGATTCATAAGTTAGATGTTGGCAAGCGATGACCATTCAGTAGCATGATAGTCATCCTTTCTTCCTACAGGTCAACAAACTCATTTTAATTGGCTCAAGCGCGATTTCTTGGCAAGGGTGCAACGAACCCCTACAATTTCTTTGTTTGTAGACTGGATTTCCCTCTGTAAGTGCTTCTGGGTTTTAATCTAATTCAAAATGCCTTTAAAATTCTAATTTACTACAAAACAAACATTTTCTTGCTCTAATGTATATGTCCAGGTCGATAATTATCGTTATCAATTGTTTTTGTCCCTCACACGGGTTTGATTATTGCAGTCATGAGTATTATATGTGCAATATTTTATTTTATTTAATACTTTCTTCATAAGTTAGGAAATCCACAAGGTTTTTTTCAAGGTAATATTATATATTTAACAATAAACACATAAATTCATGTTGGAGTCTAAATATTTGTATCTATGGTTCCCTGGCATCTTTTGTACTCACAATCAATTTTCTTTTGTGTTCTCCATGAGTGTCATTAGAGAAGTTATAATGTACCCTTAATAGAATATCTCATATAGAATGAAGGGTTGAACTCATTATTTCATTCCTCTCCAAAACCCTTGTTTTGGATTTAGGGTAACATTCCTTATTCCTCATTTTAGTCAGATTGTTTGCCCATCCCTACGATGTGGGGTTTTAAATTATATGGTTTATTTATTTTTAGTCAATTTCAAGTTCTAATTTTAATTCCACTCGTATAAATATTGGAAGTTGTGTCTATATTGTCTTCGATTAATGGTTTCATTGTCACGTCAACCTATGGAAAAGATAATCATCTGATGTACATGCGTTTGCCTTATGAGATTCTACTACATTCATTACTGAACTAGATGATTTAAATGTATTTTCTCATTAATGGGATGAGAAGCTATGATCCTCATAACTAATTTTATTTTGTTTCCTTATTCATAGTATTACTACAACTATTCAAGCAATGGTTTTTTTTTCTTATTGCAAGACCCTAACTAAGGGAATGCTATAGTTATCTTTCACATTTCATCTTCATAACCCATTATTATTTGTTATCACTGAACTCAAGAAATATGGTGATTATAATGAATATCATTCTCATTCCAACATCAAACACTTAACTTCCTATTCAAGGAAGGTTTATATCTAGAAGGACGAGCCACTTTTCCCATTGATACATTTTCTATTCTTGTTTGAATTAACATGCCTACAATTTGTTGGTTCCCTCATCCTCTAGGGAATCCTATGGCATAATCCTGATATATTTTCCATTTAATACAATCCATCTCCCTACGAACTTTCCTTATCAAATCACCAGAGTAGATACCCATTGATCAGGTTCTCAGTTTTCTAACTGATTTTTGTTTTTTGTTTTTTTGATAATAATAGTTTACCATAAAATATATTTATCACCCTGACTCATACTTAACCAATCATCCTAACTATTTTAATAGCCTCCACTTCACGCATATGAGAAGTGGGGATGAAGGTTGACTATACATAGTTATATAACTATTGAGTTAAACTCATCAATAGAAAAAAGTGTTCATAGAGGCTTTGTATGTATTAAAACTATCATTTATTTATATAGTAATAATTTATAGATAATGAAATTTGTTTGCTCAAGCTAAAAGCACATATCGTTAGTAAATTATTTTCTTCATTCGAATGCACGACAGTACTAAACCCCGGTTATATTTCTTTGCATTCATAACCTCTGTACCTTCTCATGAACACGTCACAAGTTCCTGCTTCAAGTTAGTTGTATTACTAGTATCCTTTACACATCCTAAATGAATTTATAGTATATCATAATAAATATAAAAACTACATTAGGTACACACTCTTTTATTTTCGTTGACAGAATTGAATCGCAATCATATTAAATAAAAACATTTGTGGGATACATGGAAATTAACACCTCCTCATCGCCCAACTAAGAACTGTTTTCTCCAGTTCAACCCTGAGCTAAGAATCCCCTTTTTTTTTTTCATGGAAACAATAACCCATGTTGCTTCCTTCTACTAGTATTTAATACCTTGTTTTCATGATAAATTTTTCGTTAGCGGCGTCCTCCTATTATGGAACTTTTTATCCTTTGCCTAGGCTTTTCCATAAAAGCCCGCCTTCCTCTTCTACAATGATTTTAGGATTTTCTAAGCTTAGAATCTTTCTCCAGCTAAAAAGCTTAATGGATCTTTCTCTCCCATCCATTAACCTTATATAGAATTTTATTCTTGAATTCCCATCATGAAGAGATGATCAAATCTCATTTATCCATAAGATTTTATTTTTATTTTATTTAGGAAAGGATCCCGTTTCTCCTTGTCTCATTCCCAATTACATACATCTCATCTATTTATTTACTAATAAATAACCATCTACATAATTAACTCATTATTCTTATTTGGATTTTTGGCCATTATCTGTAACCCGACTTCATCTACTGCAAAGAGCTTTTACTGAAACAGAGATATATTATATTATCCTCACTTTTATTAACATTGTCCTCAGTGTTCATTGTCCTATTCCTTTCTCTTGAACTTTGCTCGGTAATTTTTTTTTTTTCGTTTTCATGGTTTTTATATCCTATACCCTTATTCAAAATAAATTCTCTCATTTCACTTTTATCCTGAGTAATAAATTGATTCCAAAGCCTAATTTTATTCCCTGTTCAAAATACAATGTGATTTTACCTGAAGGTCTTCCTCGACATTATCTGTAACAATTTAGAATTCTCTCAGTTGAAAATTATCATGTATTTTCTTGGTAGGTAGCTACATATATATGAAAATACTAAAATTCTAAAAATGACTAAAAATTATGGATTGATATGATATAACGGCAACCTTGTTAGTTCGTAGTAGTCTTAGCATTCTATGAAACCCCTTTGTATTGTCAGAGATATTTCATCCTCTCTTAATATAACTTCATTTTCTCACAACCAACAAACAATTGCTTCATGGATTTTCAATGTTTGTCTCTTACAATGATCTTATTTTTCTTTGATTCACGAATCACTAGGGTGCACCCATTATTTCATATTTATTCCATGCTCTTTGTCTAGAATGAAAATTGAAGATTCCTATGTTTTAAAATTTTCACCTACGTCTGACACATGATTCACCCTTACCCATGATGGTGATGCACCCATATTCCCTAATTCCCCAGTTATAAGCATCAGTTATGTTTTTGAATTTCTGGATGGACAATATTTTTTTCTATGTGTCTTCTTACTTTATCTTTCTAATTTTGTTATGTTTCTCTCCTAGCACTCTTGTATATCTATTGACGAGGTGCTTCATAATTTTCACATGCATACAATAGTCATTTTTTATCCCCCCACTTGCATCCAACGTGATCAGTATGGTAGTATAGCAATACCATGATTCTTGGGTATATTTATCCAGGACTATGACATTGGTATGGCCTCCTGTATATCTTAAACTATTGATTTCCTAGTGCACCTTGGAATGGATAGCTTCTCAGCTCTGTTTATATACCTTACAAAAGGGTAACAACCATTACTGTAACATTTTCAATGTTCAAATTGATGTCATTATTTTCATACCATTGTATCAATTTTTGATTTGTTATATACATGGTCGGGGGAACAATCTACAGTCTTTGCCTTTGTCATGATGATTTTATAACTATTAACTTGACTCCTAAGTGAATCTATCAAGCCTACTCTGATTTGTTTCACTTTCTTCTAAGAGTATGAGGAAACCGAGATGAAATAGTTTATAATATTCATGTGGATTGTTAGGTTTATCCTAACATATCTAATTCTTATGCAACAAAATGTGTCTATACAATCTTTACCAAGTTGGTTCAACAACATCACCCTATCATACTTGACCCATATGTTTTAATTATATCACTTTTACAGTTTTGTGGAACACTGAAATGTAAACATCTTTAAATATATATTATCGTTGATCTTGATTATCTTATTCTATGGTTCACATATTTTATATGTTCAAACTAAAACATACTTATAGTGGCAGGGTTCAATTGTTTTTAAATAAGTTATGTAAACTTAAGATTGAATCTTTGAATATGTGACCATAATAAATTGGGAGAAGATTGTACATATTTATACTTGTACCCTCCATCAAATGTTACCTCTCATTAAAAGGCCCTGAATATATTTTCCTGGTAAATTATTTCAACTAATGTTTATAACTCATACTACTTTTT
>APFE030451886.1:22194-38383 GCA_000404065.3 Pinus taeda | reverse complement strand
TCATGCAACATTGCCTGTGCTGCCCCTACAATAGTTTTGTTCTTCCTCTCGGCCACCCCATTCTGTTGAGGGTTATGAGGTGTTGTCAACTCTTGTTTAATTCATTTCGCTTCACAAAAGTCCTTAAACTCTTGAGAGACATATTCTTAATCATTGTCGCTTTTCAAGACTTTGATTTTCTTCCCTTGCTCTTTCTCGACCAAAGCTTTGAACTCACAAAACTTTGAGAAGATTTGGTCCTTCTTTTGCATGACATAAATCCAGCATTTATGAGAAAAATCATCAATGAAAATCACATAATACCTTTTCTTCACTGTGGATGTTGTTGAGAATGGTCCACACACATCAGTATGAACTCTCTCCAAGATAGTGTTTGCTCGATTATCTCGATCATGAAAGGAAGACTTCATGTTCTTTCCCAAGGTACAACCTTTGTATGTGTGAACTTGTTCAAGTTTACCTTTGGGATGTCCTGTAGATATTTGTTGCATTATCTTCAAAGCCCCATAATACAAATGGCCCAACCGCTTGTGCCACAACTCACCAATGTCTTGGCTTTGCACCAATTCTACTTTTGTACTCAATGCTGCACAATCATCTACCCCTAGTTTATAAATATTCTTCACTCGAATCCCTATCCTCTTGGTCTAACCCATGGCTATGTGTCTTAGGAACACCTTTACTTTACTGAAGACAACATTGTAGCCTTTGTCCTCCAACATCGTGACTGATACCAAGTTCTTCTTAAGTCCAGGCACATACTTCAAATTTTTCAAGGTGATAGAAGCTCCATGCTCCCTCTAAAAAGTAACCATGCCCACTCTGGAAACACTATACCTTCCATCGCCACCCATCTCTATGCACATCTTAAGGTCTTTCTCCTCCAAGGTACTGAATAAAATTTTATCACTGGTCATGTGGAATGAGGATCCACTGTCAATATACAAGACACAACCCATCATTAATGATACCAAGCATGTGATGAGGGTAAAGTCCATTTCAAACTGAGAGGCTAATGCCTCACCTTCTGATCCTTGCAAGGATCCCTTGTTTGACTTCTTCGACGAGCAAATTGTCGCATAATGTCCCATCTCCACTAAAGTATGATATGAATTCGATTTGCACCTGCAACCCCAAACTTCAAACTTTGAATTATCTTTTATGTATACTATTCATAGCTACGTTAAACTAGGCTCCCATACCATGTAAAAAATCTGCAAATTTTCTGCAAATCTCGCACTAATATCATGTAGAAAACCTGGTTGTAGATTAACCTAATAATGCAATATACCAAAGCAAAATACTATAATCTACTTCTATTATCAATTTGTGGAAGCTTAAAGAATGAGCTAAATCAAAGCTTAACAATATAACCAGAAGAAGAATAAATCACAATACAGATGAAAATACTTTGGGGAAAGCCTCAGCTAAAAAACCCCACTATCTGTATTATCATACAACGTGGAAATACATTAGAATTATCCAAAGCCTTAGCTCTCACAACTAGCCATCTCTCAGTACAATCCTCCTATATGCTCATAGGCAATCAAAGCTTGTCACTAGCCTTCTCCTTTGCCCTCTAAGCTCTTATTTCCTTGCAGAGATCCTCTGCGATGATTCTCCTTCTCGCAGTGGAACACTTCTCTCACACACTACTCTAACACACTTTCAGAACTGTGCAATCCTAAAGGAACCTTAATCCTTCTGCATGCAAGATTTTTCTTTCTAAGAAAACACATGCAACTGATAGTACATTGTCCTTGGAATTTATCCCAACTGGGTCTTTCTCAAAATATACATGCATGAGTTTCTGATGAGGGAATCTTCAGTTATCTGGAGTACACTGGTTGAGTGCATGCATGCATCAACTGATTGATAACTCACAATTAGTTCCTCAAACAGTTTGGAACTAATATAACTAGACATAACTCAATAAACTGAGTTACCTAAATACAACTCAAATATAACTCAATCTTATCTCCTTAATTAAGGGATAATCTCCTTAATTTAAGGCATAACTATTGCACGACTTCACAAAGACTTCTAACCTGAATTTCTCTGACTAATTAATCCATAATGAATTAATTAACTATTTCCAAGTAGTTGGTGAGACTAAATACGAATTTTAATTCACAATTTTAATTCAAGGACAAATTAAAATTAGAATATTCTTGTTTCCACATTTCAACAATAATATGTGCTCATTTAATTCACAAATAATAACAACATGATTGAGTTGTTGCAGCACTAAAATGAATACACTACTGTAAATTCCCTAGAACCAGTTTATTTTCATTCCCAGATCACTATTTCTCATTAGCTTCATTCATTGGTGTGAGAACCTCACATTCTATATAACCCTTGTGAATTTATGGGCATTGCGTGAGCTTCCTCCAAATGATTTGGTTGAATTGCTAGATTCACCCACATCTCGATTTTAGAGCTAATTCGTTCGTTATTTTCCATCTAACCACAATTGTTTACTTACTTTATCTTTGGTATCTTGTAATTGGAACGTGGACAATGACAACATTCTCATGTTTTTTTTTTCTTGTTAGGTTGTGGTTCACAGACACCCTGGTCAATGGGTGGCGCTACGTCCATGGAAAAATCAGGGATGATTGACCCCGAAGGGGATCTAGCCCTGCAACCCACTGGCTAGGCCTAACCCCAAGGGCTTCGGGGAGAATGGACCCTGTGTCCTCCTGATTAGCGAGGCACTGATTTTGACCAACTGAGCTAACCCTTGGGGCTTACAACATTCTCATGTTATTGGTTCATTGATGTGGATTTTTTAGATGTCTTTTTCTTTTTAGTCCAATCTAAACCCCCATGTGCTTGCATCCTTTGATTTAATTCCTTTGTCAATCATATGTTACAACTATAAGCTTGGGTTACCTCTATAGGGTTATTTTATTTCCTGGTTATATTAGAAAAGGGTTCAAATTTGTATTAGCGTAGTGGTTTGAATATTATCTTACTATAACCATGCAATTTGTTATAACCAATGCTTGCACGAACCTTCTTATTAACAAAATTTGGGAGTGCATGTTATTTAGTCAATATATTTATATTCATTGTATCATGTGGATCATGACATGGTTTGGTTTTATTTCATATATACACAACCATTATAGTTATGATCAAATCCATCTTTAGTGGCCACGTTCATAACAGGGATGATAAGAAATTAATTTCCTGAAGTTAAATTAGATGTGCATGGGTGTTGTATTGGTTTACAGTTGAGAAGAAAAAATATGCTGGAAGATTTTGGAGTTCTGCTGGGTTGGTAAAGCGCCCTTTCATTTTCACTCGAGTGTTGTTCTTGGCAATGTTAGTGAGTGGCCCACCACTATCTCCCCCACTCCTTGTCACACACGTTACTCAATCTAAGTTATTACACGTACCAACTAATTGTATTTTGTACAACTAATGTGATCTAGCTTCCTCTTGTCACTTGTTCCCTAGTGACATTAGGAATTTTTTTTCGACATATTTCTCCCTAAATCTAGGTTGCTAATTCGTATGATATATTACTGCTAAATCTGAAGATATTGGTCCGTCTTCAATTCTAACATATAAATAGTTTAACAGATAAACCTACTTATAAACAAGTAGTACTGTTAGCACCCAACACTAGCATGCTTGTTTAATCAAGCACTATTCTTTTTACACCTCCTTGATTTCATCTCCCTTTCTGCTTCCAATCATTTCTCATGAAACCGCGATAACGGGTCCTCGTACTCATTTGTGTGTACTTGGTTACGTTGGGTGTACTTTTCCACAGATATGTTGATTTATATGATAATTTATTTTAATACTCATCTTTTTTACTTTTTTTACGGTACCAATATAGGCCTAGTCGTTTAAAGGTTCCCTGAAATGTTTCCTCTTCAAGATACCATCTACTTCCATCGTCAGCCAAATGACTTTAGAAAATTTCAACAGTTTGTACTTCACCATATCTAGGCTTGCGATAGGGACCATTATTCACAAGGATTGAGCCTACTTTTTAATACCACTTGTCACATGCCCTTATTAAAACCCCCATACTAAACATGAAAATCATCCGAGCACTATCTTTAGAGGTAAACCAATTGTTTTTTCTCTCCATAAAAGATGGGTAATAATCCTTTATTAAGGCATATGCTAATGGCTCAGGTTGGAAACATATAGCAACGTTTCATGTTTTCCTCCATGGTTAAACTATAGAGTAGTAGCATAGGAATATGTATATATAACATATAAATATGACATGGGTTAGATTCACTAACCCTACCCTTACTACATTATCCCTATGGCGTTGAGTGTACTTTACTCCTACAACTTACCATATGCTAAGGATGTGAAGGTAGATTCACCCTTGTCATACCATTCTCTCATGTAAATAACCCTTCCTTTAATGTCACTTGTACCTACCTATCGATTCCTCCACTCATACCACTCCAATTCATGGCATTCACGTTATCAGGCAATAATCCTTTACCCTAATTCTCTTTTGGCTTTATCCCTCAAAACTATTCTAGCTTTCTCTGTTTGCTGTCACGGCGAGGGGATCTCCTTGGCCTTCTTAGAACAATGAAGGTGGAATTCCCATGTTCCTGGAACATTTGATGGGCATTATATTAACACGTTTCTCTCTCAAGTATCTAGCTTTTTTTTTAATTTTTTTTTTAATTCACATTTCCAATTTTAGTTGAAGTCAATTCGAGGGTTATAGATTTTTGATGAAATCCTCTTTGTCTCCTTATGATGTAAGGCCTCACTGAGGGAAATGTGTGTGACTCCACCAAGCCCAGAATACTTGCCTCACCTAACAGGTATAATTTTTTTGTGCAACTCCCAATTCCTTTTCAATTCCAAGATCATTTTTCTTTGCTTACTGAAATGTCATTGGGTTTCCTGTAGGTTTCAAGGTTTTCTCCCCTTTGGAAATAGTTTACCCTGCAAATTTCGATAGCCTGGAAATTAGTAGCAAGCTCGTGCTCTTCTCAAGGACAATGCATCTAGTTAGGTAACTCAGCTTCTTAACCCATATTTGTCACTTTTTATTCCATCATTAGTCTCATTGATTGGATTTTATGTATTTTCCATTCTCAGTAATCTTATGTTGGATCAAATTCTATTCTTTGACTAATTATGTTGTTGGCCATTTTCTACGTTGTTCATTCTTCATGACCCTATTTCAATGTACTGCGCTATCCTACCTATAGGGCCAAATTTTCTCCACGATTTATTAAATAAATCCAAAGTTGTTATAGTAGTTGTATTCCTCACAGCTGATTTCCTTATCCATTTTATTTCCTCGCATGGAAAGGAAATCTGATGCCCATGGGCATCTCTATTCAGCAGTTACAGGTGAGAGACTCATTATTCAAATTAATTTCCCCCTATATATTCTTTACATTCTTCTGTAACCTTTTCCATAGCGAAAAATATCTGATAGCTAAATGGCACTTTCGGGCCTTTTTACAGATAATCATGCTTACAGGATTCGAAGGTTGGTTGTTGGCAAGAGATGAAAATTCAGTGGCATGATAGTCGTCCTTTCCTTTTATAGTTCAGCAAACTCATTTCAATTGGCTCGAGCATGGTTTCTGAGCGAGGGTTCTCCGAAACACTACAAATGCTTTGTTTGTAGACCCCTATTTTCCAACACACCTATTGGTAGCTTCAAATGAAGAGGCACTAGATTGCCCTCTCTAAGTGCTTCTGGGGTTTAATCTAATTCAAGAGACCTTTAAAATTGTAATTGACTACAAAATGAGCATTATGTTGCTATAATGTATATGTCCATGTCGATAATTATCTTTATCAATTGTTTCCATACCCAGCGTGGGTTTGATTGCTACAGTCATGAGTATTATTTGTGCAATATTCTATTTTATATAATATTATGTTCGTAAGTTAGGAAATTTTGTTCATGGTACTATTATATATTTAATGGTCAACACATAAATTCATATTGTATTTTAAATATTTGTATCTATGGTTCCCTGGCATCTCCTGTACTCACGATCAAGTTTATTTTGTGTTCTTTATGAGTTTATTATACCCTTAAGAGCATCTCTCTTATAGAATCAAGGGTTGAGCTGGGAGTTTCATTTCTGTCCTAAACACTCATTTTGGATTTAGGGCAACTCTCCTTATTCCTGATTACGGTTAGAAAGTTTTCCCACCCTTATGGTGTGAGGTTTCAAATTCTTTGGGATATCTATTTTCAGTTGATTTCAATTTCTAAGTTTCATTCCACTCATATAAATACTTGAAAATGTGTCTATCTTATCTTCAATTAATGGTTTCATTGACATGTCACCCTATGAAAAATCTATCTATCTGATGTACATGCGCTTACCTTAATTCAACCTCTCAGTTTATCAGATTTTGATGTGTTCACTCTTGAACTAGATAATTTAACTATATTTTCTCATTAATGGGATGACAAGCTATGATCCTCATAACTATTTTATTTTGTTTCCTCGCACATAGTATTACTACAACTATTTGAGTAATGGTTTTGTTTTCTTTCTTACTAAAAGACCCTAACTAAGGGATTACTATATTTACCTTTCACATTTCGTCTTCATAACTACTTATTCTATGTTGTCACATAACTCAAGTAGTATGGTAACTATAAGGAATATCATTATCATTCCAACATCAAACCTTGACTTCCTCTTGAAGGTAAGTCTAGATCTAGAAGGAAGAGCCACTCTTTCCATTAATACAGTTTCGATTCTTGTTCGAATTAACATGAGTACAATTTATTGTTCCCATCATCCTGTAGGGAATATTATGGCATAATACGCATTTCCATTTAATACAATCCATCTCCCTATTGACTTTCCTTATCAAATCACTAGAGTAGATATCGATCGTCTAGGTTCCCGGTTATCTAACTAATCTTTAGTTTCTTGTTTTCTATAATAAGAATTTACCATCAAATATATTTGTCACCCATAATCATACCTAACAAATCATCCTAGCATTTTAAAAGCCTCCACTTCCTACATATGACCAATAGGGACGAATATTGAGTATACATAAGCATAAATCTATGTAGCTAAACTCATAAATGCCTAAAGTTGTTCATATAGATTTTGTATGTATTAAAACTACCATTTATTTATACAACAATAATTTATAGATAATGAAATTTGTTTGCTCAAATTGAAGGCACATACCATTAATAGAATTTATTTGCGCCAGTAAAATTCATGACACTACTAAACCTGGGTTATATTTCTCTGCATTTGTAATCCATGTACCTTCTCATGAGCTCATCACAAGTCCTTCCTTCGAGTTAGTTGTATTACCAGTATCCTGTAGACATCCTTAATGAATTTATAGTATATCATCATACATGTAAAAACTACATTAGTACATAATCTTTTCTTCTCATTGACGGAATTAAATCACATTCATCTTAAATAAAACCAACAACGAGATACTTGGAAATTCGCACCTGCTCAGCACACAACCATGAATTGTTTTCTCTAGTTCACCCATGATATGAGAATCCCTTTTGTTCTTTTTTCCGAGGAGACAACAACCCCTATTGCTTCCTTTTACCGATATTTAAGACCTTGTTTTCATGATAAAGCTTTGATTAGAGGCATCCTGCTTTTGTGGAACTTTTTATCCTTTGCCTAGGCTTTTCCATAAAAGACTGCCATTTTCTCCTACAGTGATTTTAGGCTTTTCTAAGCTTATAATATTTCTCCAGCTAAGCAACTTAATGGATCTTTCCCTCCCATCCATTAATCTTATCTAGAATTTTACTCTTGAATACTTATCATGAATAGATGATCAAATCTCATTTATCCACGAGATATTATCTTTATTTTATTTTGGTAGGGATCTAAGTTCTAGGTGTCTCATGCCCGATTATATACATCTCATCTATTTATTTATTAATAAATAACCATCTACATAATTAACTCAATATTCTTCTTTGGCTTTTTGTTCATTCTCTCCAGCCCAACGTAGTCTACCATAGAGTGGTTTTACCACAATGGATGAATATTAAGATTCCTTTGGAAACATATCTCTTCTCAAGAGGAACTGGAGAATTAATTCATGATCGGGAGGAAGGTTTTTCGCCCAAGTGCAGTTTCAATTATAAACTCAGTTAAAAATTCTATAAACTTATTAACTATTGGTTTGATGAAAATTGTGAACATATGGTTTAATTTCGAAGCATGCAATAGGAATTATAATGTGTAACTAATTCAGTGTATTTTTATTCTTTATCATATGGATTACTCAGATGGTTGAATGTGGGTAAAGGGAAGTAGTTGTATAATTATGGGAAATTGTATGTGTATAGAAAATAAATATTTTTAGTAAAAATATATGAGTGCTTAATTGGTTGGGAAGGTTTGCACAAGAATTGTTATTTTAAAGAAAATATTTTGAAATTAGTGGTTTCAATAATTTCCGTAAGTTCTATTGAATTTCTGGATGTTTTGTACACACCAATCAAATTGAGGTATAGCCTAGTTCACTAAATTTTTCTCTCTAGGAACAACAGGGGTCAATAAACGAGTGGAGGAATTATTCAAATCATGCATAATTACAATTGAATTGATAGCTTGTGAGTTTTAGGAAATGTCATTCAATTTTGAATTGACAATCAGAGGATTTTCTTTGGGTATTTATTCATTCATGACTGTACAGTTAGATCATAGTAACAAAAATAAAAAATATAAAAAGATAGAGAATATATATATAGAGAGAGTCTCACCAAAGGCATATAAGAGCTTTCAAAAAAGTAGATATGGTGGCTAACTTAATTCTCTACTTTGAGTTACAAGATAATTTGAATTTCTATAGATTTTTTTTGGAATCTTTAATTCTATACAACCTCAAGGTTACTGTTAGTAAATTTCTATTAACATTGTCATTGATGCTCACCATAGAAGAGAAATCGTCTGAAGTTACCCATAGTGGTATACCCAATAGAACCAAGCTAATAATATCCAGCGAGAGACAATAACGAGAAAAAAAGTATTAATAAAACATATCTCTCAACATTAACAAAAATAAACTAGAATAAGAATTTGATGAGTAGGATATATTTGAAAATTTTGGAAGTGGAGTACTTTCCCAAAAGCGTCTGGTAGATATCAAGAGGGTTGGCGAGAAGTTCCAATACTGATTCTTATGGGTAAATGTCCAATTCGTTCCTCAAGAGGAACTAAGGACTGATATAAGGATCTTAGCAAGGAAGGTGAGTTATTTTTGTACAGTGTTGACATCAACTCCATACGAGGCAATGAAGTGTAATAACATACAATCAAAATCACTATAGCCTTGACACAAATAATCAAAACTTGAAACTAGTGAAATTGGACTTCCAAGTTGAAGAGTGTTATAATAGAAATAAACAAACCCACACACACAGATATATATATATATAATAAAATACGTGGAAACCAGAATGAACATTTCTTTAATCACCATAGCTGAATAGGGTTGTGGGATTTACTATTCATATGTGTGTATGTGGACAATATGAAAAGGATCAATTTCATCATAGTAGCAGTAAACATTACTTCCATATTTAATTAGGAAATTATAGAATTTTCACCATAACCCATCAAGGGAAATGTTATCCAAATAAAATTCCAAACAAAGAAAGAACATTGAAATTACATGATAAGTCTACATACGAACGAATATTTCACAATACATGAAATTAAGGATCCATACTATATTCAAAATGACGAAGGAAATCTAAGAGTACATATCTTAAAATAATATTGACCGAGACTTTCTAGTGAAAGTATGGGTGTTTTTCTAGTTAGAGGTGTAATTCCCTCTTAAATATTTACATACGGGAAGTAAATAAACATTAACCCCATAAAAAATTAGGGTTTCATCTCTTAACTCTGTGCTTAGGCCAACAAGAACCAAAGGAAACTAATAACGACCCTAATAGAGAAGAAAATAACTGTACAGGAGAGAAAGCACCATTGTCCCAATTATGCATGAAACATTCCATTGAGAACTAGAGGTGATGCGAAATAACTAACCTCGCGCAAGTGAGATTAGTTAGCCAATGAATGACAACATCTGAACCCTCATTAGAACTTGCAAGAAAAATACCCTTAAGTATGTAGGGTCTGCAGGTACCAAAAAAAGAGGAACCTATCATTAATGCCATCCTTGTTGGTGAAAGAGAATAAAATAAATATGTAAAAATGAGAAACAAAACCATTCAAAAAAATGGATTACCTGATGAAGTACCATCTACTGCCACGAGCCAATATTTCATGTGGAATGTATAGCATACGAAGGAAAAAAAAAACATTACTTTGAATGCAACAACTCTATAACACCAGAGGAAAAATAAAAATGTATATTGAACTGAGGAGAATACACTTACTAAAATAAAAGCATGAAGCCATGTTGATCCATCACCAAAAAGTGTGCCCAAAAGGATTGTTCTCCTACATAATGAAAAGTAGGGGTATAATTGTCAAAATTAGAAGATACAATGGATTGTACAGTCTCTTGTCTTTCCTAGTTTAGCTTACAAAGATCCCCTATTGTGCTCCTATCTAGACATAGACAAGGTGAAAAGAAACTAGTGAAAATTTTTAGAAAAATAATAAATCAAGGCATTTAAATAAGTTTTAAACCAATCTTGATAAACAACTTACTTGCTTTGATGGGCGGTGTAGATGTCAAATCTCTAGGGTATACCATAAAGCTTTAACAAATATATTCAGTTGTGAGTGTCTCCTTCCTTATCATGACAGTGTTAGAAGAGTAGACAACATAGTGTTAGATAAGATGTTTTTGGAATGAGGCACGTTACAAACCCTATCGCTAGGGTAAGAAAAGAGGAAGCCATAATGGTTGTCGGTTGAGTGTGCATCAAATCCAATTGAGAAAGGGTGGAGGGTACAATAGGTCTTGTGAAAATCACATGGGCCTAGCCTAGGTGGTGCAAGATAATTTGACGCAAGAATCAAGTCTAGTATATGAACAATAAAGTAGCAAGATAAGTATACTGGAAATAAATTTAAGTGCTAAGTAAAAATGGATGCGTACTTATTTCCATATGGTAATTCTATCTCACAATACACAGTTAAAATACTAAATTTAAAATTCACAAGACGCACACAATTAAGCATAAGTATTCATAACAATATTCCCACCTCACTATGTACATCTCAGTCATTGGTCTTAACATTAGGGAAATAAATCATTCAAAAATTTAATAAATGAAATGATAGGTCAACCGCATATACTCCTTCATAATCATATGTCTGAGGTGTCACATAATAACCAAATTGGCTAAGAATTGTTAACACCACGATTGTGCATTATACATTCGAAAATAAAGGAAATGATTAATTTTTCCATGGAAAGGAAGCCAACAAGCAGGTGTTGTGCATACCTTATATGGGAATGAGGGAAGATTATGTCTAGAAAAATAAAATTATGTAGATCGAGGAATGTTATAGTTTTTTGAAATACTTGGGGCTCCTTTGATTTGGAATGCAAGAGTTATCATTTTGACACATTCAATTACTCAAAGCAACAAAGTTTTTGGTTTGGGAATATTTGTTTGGATTGGAAGGAGTATGAGAGGTGACGAGGCTATCTAGACATGAGATAGTGTTCTCACTCTTGTTAATGGATGTTATGTTGTGGGAGGGAGACTTTTTGGGCTCAAACCCTTGGAACACATTTTGTTCAATTACTCTCAAAGAGACAACAAGGGGCATTGAAAACAATAAGGGCATAGGTAGTAAGTAGAGTCCTAGGGAAATGTGTTTGGGGTTCAATAATGAAGGTTAAGCCAATTGGGTAAGGATCTCTCGAGGCATTTTTACAGAGGCTTGTGACTTCACACTAAGGAAGTGGTGCAAAGTGCGTAAGCCCCTTTATGGATTATTCAACCTAGTTCTTGTAGCCCTCTCGTCAAGGTTTGTCCCGACCATGCTGAGACAAAGACATCACGTAATGAGAGGGGAGTGACACTATGATGGGTGATCCAACAAGGGGAATACCTGCTTACATTGCTGAATAAAATGTTTTTCAACAAGATATTGGGATCACATCCCAATTCATGTATAGGAAGAGCTAACCCAGAATAAAGGGGAAGCTTATTCCATAGAACTTCCTTATCTAAATATGAAGTGACGGCAGATTGAATAGGTTGGATTCCAAATATGGGGCATACACAACTAAGAGCTTATAAATCCATCGAGACAATTGATTTGTATTGGAGGATGAAGTTCATGCTAAGGTGCATATTATTGAATCACGAGGAAACTAGGATGGACATGTTGAATAATTTGAACGACAGGACTGGGAACCTAAAAGTTTAGCACAACAGGTTGGATACGATAGAACACACTGGCAAGGATTGAGTATCGTGTTGGCATCTTGCTAGCATCAACAAGACCCCTGGTTGATCGAGTAGAGCCTATTCTACTGGACAACTTAGACTTAGAAAACCTCACTTGAGTATTTAATGATTGTGATTCTTGTATATTTTTCTGCTAATACTTTTGTGAAAGGGTATATGGACCATTATCTGGATCTTGTCTTGATAGATGTTGGTTTTTGTATGTTTTAAATTGTCTCTTTTGGTTCTACATAAGGTACATTTTATTTTATCTTTTAACCTTACATATGGAACATTTTTAGTTATGATTTGGTATTGAATGTAAGAGAAACCAAAATAAAGTATGATGCTCTATGATGTAATCTCTAGTTTTTACAGTTAAGAGATTTCACTTCACACAACAACAAAAAAATAGAAATAAAATAAATAAATAAAATTAATTTTATATTTAAGAAATATCCCATAATAAAATTTCTTTGTTAATAAAATTTTTGATTTAACTAAATATAATTCCTTCCTAAAAAATAACTGAAAATTATAGCTTATATCTCATATATATATATATATATACAGTGTTTAAGAAACAGCCGAGTCAACATTGACTCGGCCGAGTTGGTCGGTTTCGATAACCTGGGCATGAAAACGTTCAGTAACCCGGTTCGGAAGGCCGAGTCAGCAATGACTCGGCCGAAACGGATCGAGTCCGATATGAAACGGCCGAGTTGCATGGGCATGGAACCCGGACGCTAACGCAAGCTGTTAACTGATTTTTTTGGGATTTTAAATTAGTTTTATGGTTATTTTGGAGTTTGAACAGTTATGTGATATTGCTAATTGTAGTTTGGGGTCCATATCCCCCTCCTAAACCCTATTTAACTTACCCAAGTGCTCTCATTCTCTCACAGCAATCTTATGCATTTGAGTGAGAGTCTTCTTTGAGAGTTAGTGAGCAGTTCTTGAGCTTGTTTTGGAGCAGCAGTGAGGAGCCTTGGAGGAGCATTGTAGCTGGAGTGAGGAGCTTCTTGGGCAGCCATTTGGAGCAGCATTGAGGAGCTGATTCTTGGAGCAAGCTTGAGGAGACAGTTTGTGCCTGGAGGTATTTTTTTTCACCTCTATAAATCTGTTTTTGCTTAGTAAATTTGAGGTGCATATCTAGAAAGCTTAGAGAGTGTTTTTTGTCAAATAAATGAGCATTGAATCAAGGTTTTTTTTTTTTTTTTTTTTTTTTTTGCTTTCATTTCCTATTCAAAAAATGGCACCTAAAGCAAGAGATCCTGCTTGGGCATATGTTGAAATGGTTGATAGTCAAATGCAATGCAAATTTTGCCATAGGAAAATTAAGGAAGGTCCAGGGGGCATTAATAGGCTGAAGCAACACTTGGCAAGGATTAGAGGCCAAATTACCCCATGTACCTCACCAGAAATTGGGGAGATTAGGAAGAATTTGTTGGCCAGCATTGAGAAATTTAAAGAAGATAAGGCTAGGCAAAAAGACATACAAGCTGAAATTGGGAGGAAGAGGGAGACACAAAAAATGATGGCTGCCAACCCCCATTATGATTTTGAGGTTCTTCCTCTATCCCTCAAACCAATGCATCCAATCCTTTCCGATATGTTCCTCCCTCTTTTGGTTCTGTTCAAGATAAGGTAAAGGGTAGAATGAAAAAGGGTGATGTGACTATCAAAAGTTATTTCACTCCGGCCTCCTCTCCATCAGATGCACATGGTCCTAAATTTTGTAAAACTCAAATGCAGCCCACTTTAGATGACCATTGGAAGAAAGAATTGAGGGAGACTGCTTGTGAGTACATAGCTAGATGGTGGTATGATGCTGATATCCCCTTTAATGCTGCTCATTCACCATATTATGAGCCTATGTTTGATGCCATACATGCTGCTGGAAAAGGTTTCAAAGGCCCTACTATGCATGAGCTAAGGGGGTCTCGTTTGCAGAAAGAAATTCAATCCATTAATGAGTATTTGCAAGAGTTCAAGAACTCATGGGCGAGAACAGGGTGTACAATCATGTTAGATGGATGGACTGATCAAAGAAACCGTACCATCATAAACTTTCTTTTATTCTACCCACAGGGAACCATGTTCTTAAAATCAGTTGATGCATCTGATAAGGTAAAAGATGGCCACTTGCTGTTTTAGCTATTGGATTAGGTTGTTGAGCAGGTGGGGGTGGCTAATGTTGTTCAAATCATCACAGATAATGCCTCCAACTATGTTCTTGCTGGTAAACTGTTAGAGGAAAAACACAAGACCATCTTTTAGACCCCATGCGCTGCACATTGCATAGACCTCATGCTTGAGGATATTGGAAAATTAGATTGGGTCAGAAACACCATAGATCATGCCAAAAGCATAAAAAAATTTATCTACAATCATACATTGATTTTGAGCCTCATGCGGAAACACACTGGGGGCAAGGATATTATCAGGCCTGCCATCACTACATTTGCTACACATTTTTTGACATTGCAATTTATGCTTTCCTAACATAGAAACTTGCAAAAGATGTTTTCCAGTGATGAATGGAATCGAAGCAATTGGTCTAACAAACCGGAAGGCAAAGAATTGAAAAGGAAAATCTATGAAGAAACTTTTTGGAGAAAGGCAGCGGAGGTTGTGAAGCTTGCCGAGCCACTAGTTAAGGTGTTGCGCTTGGTGGATGGGGAAAGGTTGGATATGGGCTTCATTTATGAGGCTATGGATCAAGCAAAGGAGCAAATAAAGATGGTATACAAGGATAGAGTGGCAAAGTATGGGCCCATTTGGGCAACCATTGATGAAAGATGGAACAATCAACTCCATCGCCCTATACATGCAGCTGGTTATTTTTTGAACCCACGGTATCATTATAAGGCTAAGGAGTCAGGAGCTTTGAGGGGGGAGGTAAGAGATGGATTGATTGATTGGATTGATCGCATGATCCCATTGGAGTCTGATCAGCTAGAGATACACCGAAAGGCCACAACCTTCAGCAATGCATCAGGTACCTTTGGGAAGAACCTAGCAAAGATTGCAAGAGAAGCAGATGAGCTAGGTAAACAAAAATTTCAATTTTCAAATTCTTAATAGTTTTACTTTTTTTTTTAAAGTTTGTTAAATCGTTTATAACTTGAAAGTTAGATATAATTTGTAATTTTGTTGAGCTAACTCATAATTCATTACACTCCTATGTGTTTTGCAACACAATGGTGGGAGGCCTTTGGTGGCCATGTTCCTAAATTGCAAAGGTTTGCAATTCGTATTTTGAGTCAAACTTGCAGTGCATCTGGGTGTGAGCGCAATTGGTCTGTCTTTGAGAGGATTCACACAAAGAACAGAAACCGTTTGGATAAAAAACGGTTAAATGATCTAGTTTATGTCCAATACAACCTTCGGCTCAGATGAAACCATTTGCTGAACAAAAAACCTGATTCAGATCCCATTGTGTTGGAAGACATTGATCCAACGTCAGATTGGGTAGTGGAGAGTTGTCCAGCAGAGTTTGATCCTGATGAGGATCTTGATTTAGATTTAGATTTGGAGACATCAGTTGAAGTTGAACATGCTCTTCAACTTCAGCCTGTTCAGTTGAATGCAGATCCACCAGCCTCAGTCTCACAGCCAGCAAGGACTCCAATTGTAGGTGCTTCCTCTGCTCAGCCACGACAGAAGCGCAGTCGCATATCTACTCTATCTCAGCTTGCATCTGCTGCAGTTGCACAGCCTGCTAGTGGTACCACTTCTACAGTTGCAGTTGGAGATGATGGTGATGAGGAGGAGCCATGGGGCCCCCTGTCTGACTCTGATGATGATGATCCAGAGATT
>APFE030451886.1:0-22121 GCA_000404065.3 Pinus taeda | reverse complement strand
GAGGAAACTAGGATGGACATGTTGAAAAATTTGAACGACATGACTGGGAACCTAAAAGTTTAGCACAACAGGTTGGATACGATAGAACACACTGGCAAGGATTGAGTATCGTGTTGGCATCTTGCTAGCATCAGCAAGACCCTTGGTTGATCGAATAGGGCCTATTCTAGTGGACAACTTAGACTTAGAAAACCTCACTTGACTATTTAATGATTATGATTATTGTATATTTTTCTGCTAATACTTTTGTGAAAGGTTATATGGACCATTATCTAGATCTTGTCTTGATAGATGTTGGTTTTTGTATGTTTTAAATTGTCTCTTTTGTTTCTACATAAGGTACATTTTATTTTATCTTTTGACCTTACATAGGGAACATTTTTAGTTATGATTTGGTATTGAATGTAAGAGAAACCAAAATAAAGTATGATACTCTCTGATGTAATCTCTAGTTTTTACAGTTAAGAGATTTCACTTCACACAACAACAAAAATATAAAAATAAAAACGTTCAATAAAATAAATAAATAAAAATTAATTTTATTATTTAAGACATATCCAATATAAAATTTCTATTGTAATAAATTTTTGATTAATTAAATCTTTCCTTTCCTAGAAATATTAATATAACATATCTCATATATCTATTGTATATATAGATATAAAAATACTTATCTATATATTTAAAAAATCAAATGATATAATATTTTAAACTTACTCTTTATAAATAAATATTTTTTACTTAACTAAGATATTATAACTAAATGTTTAAAAAAATCAAAATGATAACTTTTTAATTTTAAAAATTGTATTTTTATAATTATCCATTATAATATTTATCATTTTTATTAAAACTATCATTATTATGACAATGTAAAAATAATGTTATGATTGTTTTTAATATAAAATTTCTGTGAACTTTATTCATATCATATTCCCCATTCCCTGGATGATGAATAATCAATATTTTCAGTGAATATTTTTAGTAGTTTTGATCCAACTACATGACAAAAATTAACAAAAGAAATAGAATAAAATAATGTTACTTGATCTAGTTTCGAATTTTATTTTGAATTTTATTTGTCCATTACCACGTAGCATATCTTCACCAATGTGTGAAGTGTATTCATGCATCTTTCTCTACCATATCTTTTCAGCGATTGGAGAAACTATAAAAGTATTTTAATGCCATAATCTAGGGAGAGAAATGTTTCAGATAGTTGACCTACCGAATACAATATTACTGGTATTGCTTCCCATTAATCTTAATTTGCTACCACATTCACATAAACGACTCGGAACGAATTTTTTGGAAATCAGAAGTGAAAGGTGGCGAGGAGATGCTGCACTACAGTACAGAAGTTTCAAATCAACGGAAAGCGAGTTATCCGATAGCCATCATTATTGTTGAGCACCATGGGTGACGTTTTCTTATTTTACAACTTCTCATTAACGATAGTCACCATCTTATTTTGCCTACCATATTCACATAAACAACTAGCACGAATGTTTTGGAATACAGAAGAGCAAGGTAGTAAGTAGACGTTGCACAAGGACGTGGGCCTACAGTGGAGTTTCAAATCAATGGAAAGCGAGATAGCCGATAGCCTGCATTATTGCTTAGCAGTAGCACCATGCGTGACGTTTTCTTATTTTACGCCTTCTTATGTTTGCAGGGCTCCAAGAGACGGTCGTACTTTGCGACGCGGCGATGGATTAATCTCCAACCTTTTCGACATCGAAAGGCCACTTGTGTTAGTGTTAATTTTAGTTTTAAAATGGACTTTCAAACTTTGAGACGTTTGACTGTGTTTTATGAGCATTCTCAAATGGTATACAGGAATAAGCGAAACGACGGCATGGAGTAATGGCGTCGTTCTACGAAACTTCTTGTGAACCTTATAATTAACTTGATCAAATGTAAATAAACGAAAGATATTTTTTGGTGTGTCAAGTTGTTTGCGCGTTTAAGAGATAATTATAGGTTTAAATTTTGGTATAATAAATTATTATTTTGAGCATGCTATACCTCAGTTTCTAATATGATTCAAGTTTTGTTTACCAAGTTTAAGAGTAAATTAACAATATACCTCATCACCATCTATTTCACATTCAATAATTCAATATAATAAAATAAATATGCACAAATAATATTTAAAATTTCATAAATATTTAATTAATTAACCTAAATCACATATCTAATCTTAAAATATATCTGAATAATCTACCATTATTAACTTATTTAAATAATCTATTAATCTTGATTAATTATAAAAAAAAATTCACTAATCATTAACACAAAGGAAATCAACTTTGGTAAGAATCCTATGTATGGAAGAAGGAGGCCAAATTATTTTATTATTTGTAAACCATCTATTTTTTTTAATGTATCTAGTGTCTAAAATTGGTTGGGAAATTTTTAGATATTTTGTATAATGTAATATCAAGGAACTATATTATTTTATTATGATAAATATGTATAATACATAATTAATATATGATACTTAAAATTATCTTGATAGCATGGATGAATTGGGGTACAAAGCTTGGCTCCCTGTAGATGGGTTAATGGTATGTGACGTGTCATTGAAGTGGAGGGGCATCCACGACAAGTGGCATTGAAAAGGTCGAAGTCTCGAGAAGTTGAAGGCCTAATATATACTTTACATGCTCAGCAGTTTCATCCATTTTTTCTTTCCTGACATGGGCAATAGGGAGGGCGGCTTTACTAATGTTGAGTAATAGGATTTCCACCTATGCATGCTTGTTGTTAGAGAAGCTCTGCTCCAGATGGTGTTGGTGGATAGTGTAATTCTCCTAATACTGTGATTTCTTGACTCACTATTAGGGTGGTGTAGGATCAAGGGGATAGGTTCTATGGACACACAAAGTTCCCTCCTGAAACGTGAGTTAGAGCTCCTCTTCTATGGTGTCAATCTGTGGAGCTTAGCCTTTGTTGTATCCTTCAAATGCTTGGTGGAGATGTGGTAAACTTGGTACGTCCTATTTGGTTTAATTCTTTCTTTGGTTCTATATTCGAATGTGTTTGGTATGCTTAGTTTTTACTCCTTCCCTGAAAGTGTACATTTCTGCAGCAATGTTTTGAATGAGGGATTAGGAGGACCATAATTGGGTGGAACTTTCATCACAGAGGTTCAATCCCTCTTATGTTACCAGTGTTAATTTGACCGATCGTAAGGACCAATGCCAATTCTGGTGTGTTCAATGTGCTAGTAGGTGTTGGAATCATAACATGGATTATTTTCTTTTAGAGGGATGGAATAGAGGGATATGTGGGAGTTAGTCATTTTCTTCATTTACTTTTAATTCCACTTCATGGTGTCTTGGAGGCCTACGGGTTGTGTTGCACCAGTGCGGTTGATCCTGGTGCGGAGAAGCACCTCGAGGCGAGCCAGGGGAAAGGGATAGTTTGGTAGGGCAACAAATGAGGATTTGATAGGTGGCATAGGTGTGGTGGGGAAAGTGATCCCAAGCTTGAGCCTAGTTATCAGGTTCAGTAGAGTAGCTGCTCGCTATGGATTCTCTAGTTGTACAACAACGAAACATCTCAGCCACCTTAGAAGAAATTCATAAATAGTGATATGAAGACAAGAATGATGTTATTGCATTCCTAAACAATATCCAATATAATCAGTGGGACATTCTGGACCTTTTACTATCTTTGCGTTGAAACCAACATCAAGCTAGTGAACATTTGGATGAGATGGAGGCGTGCCTTACACACATTGAATTTCATGCTCATACGGTTCTTGGTCCTCCTGTGCCCTTGGGTGCTACTCATGGACCTGATCTTCACCTTTCAGTTATGCTCTATATTGGATTTTTTTATTTTTCTTCATGTGCTTTGAGATATCTGGCTTTTTTGTCTTTGGGGATCATGGAAAGAATTGCACTTCCTACTTAGGTTTTGTATTTCTCTCCTCACTAACAAATTCAGACAAATTGAAGCTTCAAGAGCAATGAGCTTCATGTTTATCTATTGTACCTTTTCGAGGAATTAATGAAAATGTTTTGGCTGACAAAAAAATATGAAATTTTTAAATTATATTATTAAAAAAAATATAAAAATATTTATCATTAAAAAGTGTTTTAATATTTAATTTAAGACATTTGGAGATATAGATAAAAATGTAATATAGTCAAAAGTAAATATTTTTATTCTTTGTATTAAAGCTATATTTCAAAATCAGTTTTATAAACAAAATATATCTTAAATTAATTTTATTATTTTTAGATATAAAATAAGGTAAGTGAAAATAAAAGATACTCACTAAATTATAAAGATCTTCTCTAAATTATAAATATAAGAAAGATACATAGTTCCTTCTCCACTACACATGGACTGGACAAGTGACATTTAAATATTTTAAAAATTATATAAGAGAAAAAAAAATTATATTAATGATATATAAAATATTTGAATGTTTATTGTAACTAATTTTATATATATTAGAATTTTTCTTATACTTAAAACATATATATAGTGTATTATTCTTTCTCTTTTGTCAATTATAAAGTTGAGATGTGATATTTAAAAATATATTAATAAGAAAAAAAATTACATGCTTTTAACTATTAGAACCACTTAATATATAAATAATTGAAGAAAATCGTTACTCTTACATTCAAAAATAATTTTTATAGCTAAATATAAAAGAAATGATAAAGCATGTATCAAAAGAGATGAAAATATTTAAGGTGCAATCATTCAATGATATAATCATCATTGAAATGTTTCCCATCATCAATTTTAAGACTACATCTATAATAGAAATATTTAAGATGCAATCATTCAATGATATAATCATCATTGAAATGTTTCCCATCATCAATTTTAAGTCTACATCTATAATGGTTCAAGAAAGACCAAATGCATGTTAGTACAATCATTTCCTCAGATTGTTTCTCCCTAAATAGTATTTGAAGTTTTAAAAACTTATATTTGAACTTGTACCGGCTAATAATAATTGGGTTAAGGTTAAATTAAGAATATTTTAAATTTATTTTCTGGTGTGCATGTTTTAATTAAAAATATTAATTTAAATATAAAAATATATAAAAATTATTTATACTATATTTTTATAAATTTTTAAAATAAAAATGTAAATTAATTTTAAAATAATTTATTAATAATTAACTCATAAAAATAAATAAAATAAAATAAATATTTTGCATTTTTTTTTTTTTTGACTTTTAATTTCTGTATTGTATACATAAAGCTATAAAATTGATTTTGAAATTAATCATAAGTAACAAAATAAAATATTTCGCATTCAAATATTTATTTTTAAATATTAAAAAAAATCATATAAAAATATATTTTCCTAAATTTAAATTTCCTATATTAACGTTATCAACCTAAATTAATTATTAATATAATCGCATATCTATTTTATATGAAATTCATTTCTGAAAATCAGATTTCTCCGATAAATATTGCCCTATAAATATGCTAAAAATATATTAAACCTATTTCTAAAGCTGGCTTGCTTATGAAACCACATACGAAGGTCCTTCTCGAAAAGCAAAACGCGCCTTTCAATGACAAATTAAGTTGCAATGCCTGAAAGCTTACAAATCCATTTTAATACTAAAATTATCCCCGGTGACCTTTCCATGTCGGAAGGGTTCAGATTAAACCGTCGCTGCGTCGCCGACTCTTCGACTCCTGGGGAACAAGATAAGGTGGGAAATAAGAAAACGTCACGCACGGAAGGGATCGATGATTCAGACTTTCAGATACTTCGGCTACTTGGCTCTCCGTTTATTTGAGATTATTGTGCAGGCCCACATTGTTGTGCAACGTGTCCTTACCACCTTTCTTTTCTCTTCTGTCTTCCAGAAACGTTCGGTCCGAGCTGTTTAGATCAATCCGCTACGCAAACTAATATTGTGAGTACCGTTAATGAGAAGCCATGCCAATAATATTGTATTCGGTATGTAAATTGTGATAAACATTAAAAATTTGTTAAGGAGGTTGATGGTCGGATAAATGTTTTGTAAATGAAAATAAATATAGGTAAGAGTTGGAGAATTTAAAAGAAAGTGTTTTTCATCCACAATTTCCAGTGTTTGATGTCTTCAACCTTATTTGGGCAGGCAAATGGTGTACCTCTCCTTGTACCTTTGAATCCACAGGCACCAGCAGAAGACCAAGAAAGAACTTGTTCCCCGTACATCTGTAGCAGTCACTATGGTATTGTTAAAACTTGCTTGAAGATTGGTGACTGAGCATTTATTTGGTCATGGTTTATTTGATCTGATCGTTTCCACGTAATCTCTTAAAAGGTGTTATGAGTGAACTATTTTGGTTTTACGTTTTACGGTCTTATCCGGATGTGCGATGTGGTTGGGCACCGGGCGACCCGGGCGCGCGCACGGGCGAGAGGGGAGTTGGAGCGTACGGGCGGTTGTGCGACGGGTGCGACTATTCTTGCGACGAAACATATGCGATATGGTGGAGTTGTGATGCCGTTTATACACCCTTGAGCGTGGAGCGATATGTTTAGAGGCCGACCTACGATGGAGGCAAGGCCGACAGACGTTGTGGGCATTTGGCTTTGAAGTAGGGGTGTGCGCATGAGCATTGGGTGGTCGGCTGGGTGAGCCCCACCCCACCTTACGATGGATATAAGTGTTGAGCGTTGGTCATCACTTGGAAACACATTCGATCACTTGTCATCTTCGCACAAGGATAGAAGTGCGCAGATCTGTAGTGGGCAAGACAAGAGGAGGAAAGGCGCAGTTTCTCATGCGCCCATTCTTGGGCTAGTCGCACGGTGGAAGAGCGTTGCACTTGGTGTTGGGCGAAGGTGCGCCCGGTGGTTGGGTGAGGCATGCACGATGAACTTGTGGCGCCCGATTTCTGCAACGACTTGGCGTGGGTGTCTTAGCGATTCGGGGAGTGCCCGCCCATTGTGCAAGTGTGCACGAAGACTTGTTGGGGTGTTGAGATTGTGGATGGAGGTGTGTCTCGGTGTGAGGTGCCCATGTGTGGTGACTTGGAGACGCGCCCAAGTTGGGAAAACGACATGACGGTGCGACAAGGTGAATGAAGGATTGGTTAGTCGTGCGGCGACTATGCGGAGGTGCCGTCGAGCTGAGCAACTGAGTTTGCCAAAGTTGTATATTTGGCTAAGTGTAAATTTGGGGTTTTCCAAGATTTAACTTGTGCATTGTAAAAATGAAGATTGTATAATATATTGATATTGAGCAGACTCATATTGCAGGGAGTTGCCCCTCCCTTTATAGTGTTGTGCATTTCTCTTGTATAATGCTGTTGATAATGAATGTGTATGGGTGTTCATTGGTGTAAAAGCAAATTAATAATACTTGGTAACGAAAATAAAACTAAGTATGGATTGTTAAGATGTAGTCGACAATCGTAAGTATTGGTGAAAAGAAAACAGTTGGTAGTGCCACACCTCGCCTAGCATGGTTGGAAGACTACCGTAGGCTTGGGGGCATGATAGTTGGTATCAGAGCAGACTGATGACTGGGTTGATGAAGAAGTGACAGTGGAAGCAGATACTTGCAGGTGAAGGAAGCTAGTTTCACATACAAGTGGAACAAGGGCCAGTTCATGATTGCAGGGAACTTGGTGAAGCTGGTAAATGGTGGAGGTTGGAACCGAAGGTCGTAGAGTTGGGCAGGCAGTACTACGTGCTATTCATACGATTTGGGTGCTTGCTAGGTGGGCAAGTGGGACTGTATGTGGGCAAGTATACACAGTTTGGGCGTCTGTGAACCAAACGAAATACGAACCGGGAAAGACGTGCGACAAGGCATGGCAGGTTTGGAAAAATGTAAAGGGAAGCTCTTGCTTACCTTATACAGGTTGAAGCGGATGAAAAAGGAGAATCCCCGGATTCGAGAGAAGCTTGCAGTCTTGGAAAAGAATGTTGAGGATGAGCTTCTTCAACTTGGATGGACAATGCAGCAAGATGAAATTGCAGATTGTACTAAGAAGGAAGAGGAAGCCGTGATAGTTAAAGATGTTGCAGACATGACCATGATGGAGGATAACTTGAGATTGATCAAGTTGGACTAGGATCATGCAGTTTTCGGACATGTATGGATGAGGGTACTCTCATGGAGGAACCTCATGATGATGATGATGTAAGTACTATTGATGCATGTGTTTCACTTGAGCATTTGGTAGATGGACCATATGCAGGGAAGGGCAAAGCCAGTTTGTCGATGCTAGGGAGCATCTCACCATGGATGTTTATGATGAGACCTTGTATGGAGAAGCAAGGATTGTTGATTGTTGTAGGACTTGTTGGGGTTGTTTGTGACCTTATAGAGGAATGGGTCATGCTTTAGCCATATGGCTAAGTGCCCGGCATGACTCATGGACAGTTTGGAGGGTGCACACACTTGAGTTGCTTGGGTGGACTTCTCATGGCAAAGACTAAGAGCAAGTCTTGGTGGAACCTTTGGTGGAGGAGCTATGATGGAGAGTCTCATGTGATGATGATATGGTTGGGTGACCGAGTTCACTAGACCGAAGATTGTAGACTTGGATGGGGTTGCCCAATTGTTGTGATGGGTCTACTTGGTTGGACTACATGGACAACTTAGTCATGGACATCAGGTTGGAGACATGGAGCATGGCAGTGTTATGCAGGGACATGATCTGGGAGCACTTAGAGAGGTGTCACTTATGGGCATCCAATGAGGAGTGCCAAAGCAGGGATGTTGTGCAGATGGATTTGCTAGTGTGACATGGAGATGTTTTATGTACGAGCCGATGGAGAGGTTGTGCACTCTTGTACAACAAGACCATGGACTTGGATGGAGTTGTGAGCAGACTATGGGGCATTCTTAATACATGGAGAGCTGAGGCATCTTGCAGAGACCTTTGGGCCGAGACTTGTATGCTTGCTGAGATGTTGGTTGGGAATGGTTTATGGAGCTCATGATGGCATGAGATTGTCGTGACTTTGGGGACTTCATATATGGTGGAATTAGAGGATCTGATGCATTGAGGAGCTGAGGTCAGGGACTTTGATGCAGGATGGGGTGCATACTTTTAAGTACATGAATGGGGATGGCTTGAAAGAGTGACTTCATGTAGAGAATTTATATGAGACACTTTGGGGTGATGGAGTTACGATGATGATGATGCCTTGGTGGCAACACTTGAGCATGGGTTGACCCAAGGCTCAACTACTTTTGACACATGGGAGCTGATTGATCTATGATCATGGGCAGCACATGGATAGATGAGATAGGTGTATATTTGTTTCTATTGCAGACTTGAGGGATGACACATTGCAGATATGATGGAGGTTGCTTCATGGGCCTGGATGTGGCACACCGAGAGTTGGAGATTGATGAGATTGTCTCTTCATATTGACGAGGCACACATATGGATGATGTTGGCATAGATGTGGTTGATTTGATGCTCCACATTGACACCCAACATCATGGACAACATGTTACAAATGAGATGAGGACTACTTCATGGACCTGAGCATGACTTACACTTATATGGATGGATTCTTGATCGAGCTGATGATGTGACAGGATGTTCTGAGAAACGACTGATGGTGGCATGAGGATTCTCACTCTCATAGTTTGAGTGTGATGGTTGGATTAGCTACCTGACTAGTTCAGATTATGGGGCTCAAGCAGTGTACAGAGATGTGTTAGCATTGTGTTGGAGTATCATGGCAGCCGTTCACATGAGGACGACACATGATGAGGTCGATACAATGCTGCAGTGGGCATGTAGCTTGAGATGGAGGGGCCAGCCTTCCACGATGGAGAGTAGCATGTGGAGATTGCGACAGGGTGGTCGATTGTCATGGATTGAGATGATTTCCGATGTATGACATACCGATGGATGTATACCCTGGCATGGTGATCTTGGTAACAGATGGTTGCCGAGGTGAGACATGGTGGAGATGGTGGTTCTACATATGTTGTAGAGATGTTCGCAGTATGTGGAGGAGTTTACATCATGGATGAGCTTGGTGGATGGTTACTAGGATGGTATGTTGTCGAGGATGACAACGATTCTAGGTGGAGGAGGATGTAACATCCTGAGCTCCTACCCGGATGTGCTATGTGGTTGGGCACCGGGCACCTGGGAATTCGCATTTCCAATGCCCAAAAGCCTATAAACCACACCCTCTTTGTAGATGACTCCCTCCTTCTTGGTGGTGCATCTACAAGAATAGCTAAATCTTTCGACTCTATCCTAAAATGCTATTGCAGAGCCTTAGGAGCTATGATAAATGACAAAAAGAGCTCAATCTACAGATGGAATTTGGATCAAGGCAATTTGAACAGTATAGCCCAGATCCTTGGTTTCGAGGCTACACCCATTGGGATAGCATCAAATACCTTGGCCTACCACTCACCTCTAAGGTTAATATCAAAACTCTGTAGCAAGGTATTATCAATAATATCAAATCCAAGATCACCTCTTCGGGAGGGTTCTGGCTCACAAAGGGAGGAAGAACAATCTTAATAAAATCTATGCTTTCTACCCTTCCTATCTACCAAGCCTCTTTTCTTCTTTCTCCCAAACACATCATGGAGCAAATTTCTTGCCTTCTGTGAAACTTTCTTTCGAAAGGAGGCAAAGGCAATCAAAGAAAAATGCACTTGGCAAACTGGGGTATAGTAAAATGCCCAATAGCGGATGGAGGACTATAGATAAGAGACCCTGCACTCTCGAATCTCGCTCTCAGCTGTAAGCTTCTTTGGAAAATCTATTCCAACCCTACTCATCCAGTCAGTGATACGCTCAGGAAACAATATGTGGAGGGGGAGTCTCTCAGGTAGCTATATATTAACAACACCTCCCTTGGAACGTTAACCTGGAATTTATGGAGAAACAAAATCAGTCGCTTTAAGTCTCACCTCTACTCTATTCCAGGAAATGGAAAAAAAAATTACTTGTGGGAAGATCGTATAATGAATAGTGCACCCCTTAAATCCCATGATGAAATTCGTGACCTCTGATGTTGGCTTCTAGATGTAGGCTATCACAAGCTATTTGACATAACAGAGTGGGATCACAAAGGGAATTGGTGGGATTGGAGCTTCAAAATAATATTAGAGCATCTCCTTCCACAACTGGTAGCATTGAAATCGCTCCTCTCCAACGTTGTGCCCATCCATCATGATAGTCCAGATAGCTAGGGCTGGGGAGACACTGGCACTTATACCACTATAGCAGGTTATATCAGTCTGCAACCAAAAAGTGATCAAATATGTTCTCCTAGCATTTGGAAACAGGTTTTGCATTCTACAGGACTTTCGAAAGTCAATTTTTTTTCTGGATCCTCATGCATAACAAACAATTGACAGGTGACAATATGCTAAAAAGAAACATTGCTAGACCTCATCAATGCATCATGTGAAGAAATGCTGGAGAGACAATCCCTCATCTGTTCCTAGACTGTGTTTTTGCCAAGGAAGTCTAGAAATTAACGCTCGTTGATCTACAAGTAAATCTTCTCCAGCAATGCACCATGGTTGTTCTTTACTCTACATGGTTCCAAAATTATCCTCTTCCCATTCCCAACAAATCTCTGTGGTATCACATTTGGCTTTCAATCCCTAAATTCATGTGTTGGAAAATCTGGCTTGCCTGGAACGACTTGGCATTCAATAATACTCCTTACTTCCCTGCAAAAATATCTACTAAAGCGAAATATCTTGTCCTAGAATTTGTTCTTCAGCGTTCACAAAAATCAAATTCTTCTCTCCTCCCTGCTACGAAGATCTAGTTGAATCATCTTAGCCCTCTCCCCGAAGGAAAATCTCTGAACCTCCCCCTTGCCAACCCTCACTGATGATTAAGAGATCCGAAAGTCAACTTCCAAATTTGGTTGAGGAATCAACTCAAAACTACAATTTTCTTCGACAGAGCCCACAAGGGAAACCCTAGGGCAGCTGGCGCTAGTTGAGTTATCTACTCCCCGGATAACACTAGAAAAGTTTGCTTCAGCTGGGGGCTTGGTCATTGTACAATAAGCAGACATAACTTCTTGGCCTCACAAAATCCTGCCAAATTGTTTGGGAAAGAGGCATCAAAGATTGTCAAGCATTTGGAGACTCAGAAATTCTCATCAAGAAGATCAATATGGAGGACCAATTCAATAGTGCCACACTTAACAAGTCTATGAAAAGGATAATGACCATACTTAAGGACTTTGAATCCTTTCAAATTTTCCACATTCTCAAAAGCTCGAATAGTGAAGCAGATATAATGGAAAACAAAGGCCGTCTTCTTGCATCGAGCAAGCTCAACATCAATGACAATAGTATTATTCAAGCAAGTCTTCCTTAACCTGAGAAACAAAGTCCATCAAGATGTATTAAGATGTATGACATTTCATTGTAACAAGGTTGATTAGGCTCCAGCCCAACCAGATCATAAATAAAACATACCCATTTCAGTTTAAAAAAAAAGAATCTAACTCGAACAAACAAGTGATAATTCTAGTTATTGCATGTAAGGGCTTTGCAACCATAGTATATATATAAACTTCAAATATATTTTTATAAAAATTCATGTCAAAATACGAATATAACAAAGAGAAGGTTGATAATAAGATGCCGACTCTGGAATGGGTATTGGTCATAGACCTTGTGACTAAAAAAACCTTAAGGAAGAGGAGGAGATTGCAAGTGTTTAAAAGAGCTTGTTAAGTATGGATTTTAGAGTTGTATGGCTATTGGAATCTAATTCAAGGGTGCATTCTCATTTATTTATCAGTATTAATTTAAGTATGGTTGGGGTCACGTAACCGTTGGATAGATATAATGCAGGTCACTGTCCAAATTTACCCCAGATGTGAAGCTCGCTCAGGGGGAGACATAATGACCTGAAATGTCTCATAGGTTGGGAGGAGCATACCCTTCCCTGTAACTTTTTCGTTCATTAAAAAAATGAAATAAGAAGAGAAATAGGCAAGTAATGTTTAATCTAGTTTTCCTTTTCCTAAATAAGAATATGGTAATTTGATAATTACCTACGGATGGCTCTTGAAAATATTAAGTGAACCAAGTGTTTTTCTAGACTAATTAAGTCTATGTGTTTTTCTTTAAAAAAAAAAATCTTCATTACTGTTGGTTGACCTTACATGGAATGTTTTTGAAATATTGACAATATTTTATTTTTCTCATCTAGGTTTAGTTGACAGGCCACATTAACAAAGACAATGACCTTAGAATAACCATTATGTTGCTAAAATGTAAACATAAACAACTGTTAATCCTTAAAATCATAGGGAATATGTGTGTTGAAGATTAAAAGAAGAAAAAAATAGACTATGGTCATAAGTGGGTTTGGGAAAACCTTTATAACCTATATGAAGCTTTTGGTTATCTCTTAGGCCAAGCTAGGCTACCAACAACCCTATAACATCCCCTACACAATACAAGACCTTAATTATTTCAAAACAAAACAAGTACATATGCAAAAAATAATAACCAGTAAAGATAATAAGGAAATAACTATAGAACAATAGGGAAAAACACTCCATATTTATTATTCATGTAATAAACATGTAAGGAAAAATATAACCAAAAAGTTTTTTATGTGCTTGTGAATGCCACAAATTTATATATACATGGAAATAAAGGAACCCAACTGAATTAACATTGACAGGCAATGAGTTATAAACCATCTAAGATCTCAAAAATTGAACCTATGATTTTCAATCTAAAATATTGTTTTCTTTTCCAATCTAATAGTATTACAACATTGACTAACTTAAATATACACAAAATTGTTCTTTTAAATGACATCCTCCAAAAATTCTAACTATGTAATATCCCTCACCTAAGCTATCGTAAAAACTCAAAATGAGGGTTGTTGAATAATTGAATATTATTAATTCTTATATCGATATTACATGAAGAATATTCTTGCGATTCTTAATTATAAGAATATTAGAAAAATTAATTCTTAATTCTTTTATTTAAAAGAGTTTATGTTCTTCTCTCTAAATGAATTTTGTTTCCAAGTTTGTATATTTTAGGGTTTTTAAAAATAATGAGTAATAGTTTTAGAGAAGCTATGGATAAGTGATATTTTGTTCATAAGGCAAAATAAAATCTACCTTGAAAGGAAAAACATGAGAGATTTATGGATGATTTATTGAGTAATTGTAGGATTTAGAAAAATATGATATATGGATAATTTATGGAGTGATTTTATGGTATGGGAAAAATCTGATTTATGGAGTGATTTATGGGTGATTTATGGAATGCTTTTAGGATTTAGAAAATCTATTGCATTTTCTCAATTCTACTTATTGTAAGCGTATGGGAAAATATGAGAACTAATGACAAAATACATGTATAATGGAGCCAAGAGAGAATAAGGAGAGATTCCAAGTATGAATTAAAAGATAATTAACTATGCTATTTGAAAATTATTGTGTTGCATTATGGTGCATGAAGATATGAGAATCAAATGTATTTGCTTGAAAAAAATTCATATGATAAAGAGTTGAGATTACTTTCTTGGGAAAACCTCTATGGACTTCCATGCATAGATGAGTAAGAATTTTTCTCATTGAATTATTAAAATATTTAATGTGGATTCAATTCTTAAAATATTTTCATGGCTAAATAATTGTGTGAATTGCATGATTTATTGCAAAATAGGGTCCAAATATGTATTCATATACCCTAAACTGTGATAGATTTGGACAAACTGAAAGAATTTTTTGTAAATGAGTTTGTTCTCCCATGAAGCCTCTTTCATTTTTGAAAAATTCATTTCCAACTTCTCGAAAACCTTGTGCAAAGTTGATGTTAAAAACCTAAAATTATGTAATATTTAAATCTGGAAAAATTAGCTGCAAATATTCATTCAAACCTTCCTAACCATCACACTTGTGTAAAACCTGAGGGAGATTTTTTTATGGAACTCATTCCCAACAAAAATTTCTTTTAGTTTTCAAAAATTTATTTCCAGATGTTCAAAAACCACACCCAAAGTTAATGGCTAAAATAGGAAAAATAGAGTGTTGGCATATGATTTTTGAGTGCAATAAGAATAGTTATTATGTGGATATAAAGATAAATATTGTATTAATGTTCTTGAAAAAAAAATAATTCCATGCAAAAACAAATAACTATTAATTTTGATATTTCTTAAAAATAAATAAGTGATTTGCATGCGCAAAAATCGAGCAATTATGTTGATATCTTTTGAAAATAAGTAACTTATTCACATGCACAAAAATAGAGCAATTATGTTATTAATTCATGAAAATTAATCAATTTATTTCATTTAAAATATTATAAAAAAATTTCTCATCATGCATATACATTCAATTTTTAAAGACAAATATTCGACTCCTAAAGAGAATATGTGCTTATGTGTATAGAAATAATATCTTGTATATTTGATCTACTAGAAATGAATATGTGAGTAACATTTTTTAGAAAGAGCTCACATAAAACCTTTGCATAAAAGACCATTGGTTGTGTTATTTGAGAATGTTTTGTTATTCATGCTATTTCTTGGTGAAATATGACAAATTTGTCTCATGTGTGAAATGATAGGAAAATATTTTGTATTGCGTTAATAATAGCTAGTGAGCTAGATAACTTTTGGAAAAAGAATAATTAGTGTGTTCAATTCCTCAGAAAATAAATACATATATTTGTCTGCAAGGAAGTATTTGTTGTGTTATAATTCTTTAGAAATAATAGAACAGAAAAACAAGCCCTCATATGTATTATGGAATTAGATTCTTCGGCAGGAAAATGGGTAAAAATATATTTTATTGTGTTAAGATTCTTTTGGAAGATTCTTTAGAGAAACATATACACTTGCATGCATGGAAACATATAGTTTTTGTATTGGATTTATGGTGAAGGGGAAGGTGCAATCACATAATATTGAATGTATTAGCCTTCTTTTGGGAAGAATAATATGCATTTGCACACCTAAAGGGATTATCTATAGTATTAGTTTTGTTTTGGGAGAGGATTATGTATTGTTCTTGGGCTAGATATTTTGGTAAGAGGAAAGTGTTTCTTTGCATGCGTTAAAGAATAAATGTTATGTGTTTGATCTCTTGCAAAAAAAATGTGTTTATCTTTCCATGCAAGATTTAGTTAGTTTCCTTTGGAAAGAAATATATGTTTCACATTCAAGAAGAATGAGCTATCATGTTATTTTCTGTTGAAGAGGACAAGTAGTTGCATGCACAAAATTATAATATCATGTTAACTTTGTTTGAAATAGAGCTTGCATTCTATACATAATAGCGATTGTAAATAGCTCATGTGGAAAATATGTTTTTCGAAAAGAACATGCATTCACATGCACAAGCAAGGAATCTATTGTGTTAATCCCATTGGGAAAGAAATCATAATAGTAGGCATAAAGAAAATTACTTATTGGGCTAGTTCCCCTGAAAACTTGTTATGAATTTGCATGCACAAGAACAATATCTAGTATGTTAGCTTTCCTTTAGAAAGAATATGAAAGTGCATGCAAGATTATGTTAGTGTTGTGTTGCAAAGCTGACACTTGATAGTAATTTGGTTTTTACTAATGCGTGTGCAGTGATGTTAAAGAATATCTTTCATTACATTATGTTTATGATTTATGCATGCAAATTAATAGATGTTGAAGTATCACTAATAAATCTTGATTATAGTTTAATTAATGTTTTATATTTTATCCGATCATCATATCAAGTGTGCTGACAATAGCAATGAAAAGAAATTATGGTGACTTGTGTAAAGGATAATTCACATTTAACATTGTGGCAAATAAATATTTGTGGGTCCATGAAGATTTAGGAATGCCAACTATCGGATAATCCACTAATGGGAAAAATGAAATTGCGAATACTTAATGTTCATGACTTCATGGGTAAATGATATCATGATGTTTGTAATAGCCTATAAGTAATCATGTTTCAATTCAAATGATAATTCTTTGAACGATTTTAAAGGAATTGTTAAGGGATAGACTCCCTTATATGCCATTGAGTGAGGGGTGAACACCCTCACGAGCTTTTAATGATAAAATTAATATCTTGTTGGTTATCACCCTATGGGTTTTCTAGGGTATATCATTGTCTAATGATGTGCTTTGTTGTTGTGTATTCCTTACATGACGTGATGGTTATTAACGGTGAGGGTGCAGACGTTAGGGATAATCTCTCCAATTGGGCAACAATCTCTTGAATATCCGACTCAATTTCCCTTGAACTGCCTTCAGGCGTATTAGTCATTAAACTGATAGTTTCATTCTTTTTTCATTGAGCCACAACCTTACTAATTTATTGTCAAAGGACTTAATTCGTATTGGCAGCGATTCTAAAAGAATTATGCAGGCTTTACAAGAGGGATTATACATCTAATATTATCAGCTGCCTTACTGAGGAAGGATTTATGCCACAAAGTATCAGACAACAATTCAATAGAGTTTCATTATAATATAATGACGCCTTGAGTTCTGCCTTTCCCTTTTCCCTGATCTAGAATTAACAATTTCCTTTGTAAGAACAAATTCTTGGAAGTCGAAATTCCTACGCAGTAATTGAGCTCTTGACTACCAGTGAACAAACGCCACTGGTATCCTGAGATCAAATCACCGAATGGACAGAACCGGTTACGAGTAGGTGGCAACTATGAGTCAGTGGTTGCGAGTTCAACCCCGAAACGTCATAAATAACATAACAGAACTACTCTGCCAGGTAGAAAGGCTAAGAAAGCAATAAAATAAAGAACGCAATGCTATTTCTATGTCTGCAAACTCAGAATTTGACAAAAAGGAACAAGGAAACAGACACTCATATAAAATGTATAAAGATTCACAATTCCATTAGCTAGAGAATACGGCAAGATTCAGACCCTCTTCCGCCCGCCGTCGCACAAGATGCTCCAATACACAGTTAATTATATCACTTGCAAACTAATTGCATCCATGTTAATACCTGCGGAATTTCTAAAACATTACATTGAGTTCCAATTCATATTAACAAGATATCAATGAGTTTTTTTTTTTTTTTTAGAATGCGAGAGAAAGTTTCATAATGACACTTCTGGCACCGCACCTTCCTCTCGCAATCTTGGCGGCCAATTTTATTTTTTTATTCATAATGGATAGGTCTTCTTAGACCTTACCTATCACAAAAGCAGGCTTTTTACATAGTAATTTAAGGCTTTTTACAACTTGTCTATCTATGAAATGGTAGCATTTTTTATTCTCTACTTTTATGTTATTTTTAACTGAAAAAGATAGCATGTTTTATTCTCTACCCTGTTCCTATTTTTTAACTAAAAAAACATAGAAACTGCAGGCTAAAGGACCCCACTCCCTTGCTTGTAGATTTTTATTTTGATTTTTTGGAATAAGTTGGAAGACTTTTCCCCTCTGAGTCACATTCTCCTGCATTAGACTCCTGAGGACAAAATTCTTCATGGGCTCCTGTCCATGAGCTCGTCTACAGATTTGCCCAGTTTCTGTAGAACGTCTTCTGTAGCCCAAGTAGCTTCAGTGATTGGCTGTCCTTTTCATTTTACCAGATATTGGAAGTACTCTCATCTCCTTGTATTCTTGTGCACCTTCTTGTCCAGAATTCTTTATGACTGTAAATTCTTTGCTATGGGTAGCTATTTTACCCAGTTAATCTCTGGAGTCTCTTGGTCCTGTGGTGTATCATCTGTAGCTTCATTCTCATACTTATACAAGTCTGCAACATAAAAAATTGGTGATATTCCCACACCAGGTGGTAATTCAATCTCATAAGCATTTGCAGAGAATTTCCTCAGTATCTTGCATGACCCAATTTTATTGGATTTTAACTTATTATATTCCCCTTTTGGAAATCTCTCCTTCCTGAGATGTGCTAAAACCAAGTCTCCAACTTCAAAGTTCACTTCTCTTCTCCTCATGTTTGCTCTGATTTGTACTTGATGTTGCTATCTTGGAGTTGTTGTTTCACCTGTTCATGTATCGCCTACATTCCGGAAGCAAAGTCTTCACCTTCTACACTCCTCATTTCTTCCTTTCCCAAATTCCTTAATTCAGATATTCCTTTAGGATGCATTCCATAAACAATATGGAATGGGCTCTGTCCTATGCTCCTATTTGGTGAGTCATTATATGCATACTCAACTTGTGGTAACACTTGGTCCCATTGCTTTGGATGCTCTGCAGTAAGGCTCCTCAAAAGATTGCCTAAACTTTTGTTCACAACTTCGGTCTATCCATCGGTTTGAGGATGATAGGCAGAGATGAAACTTAATTAAGTTCCCAGCTTCTTCCATAGTGTTCTCCAAAATTTTCCCACGAACTTTGAATCCCTGTATAAAACAATGCTTTTGGGCAATCCATGTAATCTTACAATTTCTTTAAAAAACAAGTTAGCAATGTGAGAAGCATCACTAGTTTTATAGCATGGAATAAAGCGTGCCATTTTTGAAAATCTATCCACTATAACAAAGATTGAATGGTAACCTCTTTGAGTCTTTGGTAATCCCAGCACAAAATCCATACTTACCATATCCCAAGGCCTATCTGGAATTGGCGATGGAATATATAATCCTGTGTTCTGGCTTCCTCCTTTTGCATACTAGCAGACTTTACAATTCTTACATACTTCTCTACTTCATATTTCATTTTTGGCCAAAAATAAAATATATCGAGTTGCTCAAAAGTCTTCACTGTACCAAAATGTCCTGGAAGTCCTCCACTATGCTTCTCTTTGATTAAATTTTCTCTCATCGAACAGGTTGGTATGCATAGCTTTTTTTTCTTAAATAACAGTCCATCTTGTAGAAAATAATCCAACCACTTGCTCCTATCCGCCAAGGCGGGATTTTTACAAGCCTCAAATGCCTCTTTAAAATCTGAATCATTTTCATATAATTCCTTAAGAAAATCAAAACCCAACAGTTGGATTTGACTTTCTTGAACAATACATTTCTTCTACTTAAGGCATCTGCAACTTTGTTTGACTGCCTAGTTATATGCTTCAACATAAAGTGAAAACATTGAAGATATTCTACCCATTTGGCATGTCCCTGGTTGAGCATTGGCTGCTGCATTATAAACTGTAATGCATGGTTATCTGAATAGAGAATAAATTCTTTTGACATTAAATAATTCCTCCATTTCTTTAATGTCTGCACAACTGCGTAAAACTCCTTATCATAAGAAGAATATTTCCTTTTTGCATCATTTAGCTTTTCACTGAAATAAGCTATTGGTCTATCTTCTTGGCTTAAAACTCCTCCAATTGCTTCTGTGCTGGCATCACACTTAACTTGAAAAGTTTTGTTAAAATCAGGGAGAACCAAAACAGGCTATTCAGTTATTTTCTTCTTTAACAGTTGAAAATTTCTCTCCTTCAACAGTCCATTTAAATGGTTGTTTATCCTTTTTTATGGTCTCAATAATAGGTGCATTAATCTTACTAAAATTATTAATGAATTTTCTGTAAAAGCTAGCAAGATCATGAAAACTCCTTACCTAAAAAACACTTTTGGGTGAAGGCCACTCCACAATTGCTTTGATCTTCTCTGGATCCATCTTCAACCCTTCAGCTGATATCACAAATCACAAGTACACCAGCTCCTCTTTCATGAATAAAAATTTCTTCAGGTTCAACAATAGTTTTTCCTTTTGTAGCTTCTGCAGGACATAATTTAGATGCCTCAAGTGCTCCTCCTTGGACCTGCTATAGACTAATATATCGTCCATATATACTATTACAAATTTACCAATGAATTCTTTAAGAACTTCATTCATAAGCCTCATGAATGTACTTGGTGCATTTGACAACCCAAAAGGCATCACTCTCCATTCATATAATCCTTCATTGGTCTTAAAAGCGATTTTCCACTCATCCCCTTCTCTTATCCTTATCTCATGATACCCACTTTTAAGATCTAGTTTTGAAAAATATTTTGCGCTAGATAAGCAATCCATTAAATCTTCAATTCTAGGTAGCGAAAATCTATACCTGATTGTGATCTTATTAATGGCTCTTGAATTTGTACACATTCTCCAGCCTCCATCTTTCTTTGGGCTCAGTACAGTTGGCACCGCATAAGGACTCAAGCTTTCTTTGATCAACCCCTTGTGAAGCAATTCTTGCAACTATTTCTTAACTTCTTCATTTTCTGCAGGAGCCATTCTATATGCTGCTTTGTTAGGTAGGCTTGCTCCAGGAATCAAATCTATATGATGGATGACTCTTCGAATGGGCAGTAATTCATTAGGCAAATCATCAACAATAATATCACAATATTTCTCCAACATCTCTTGAATTTCAATGGGTAAATTAGAAACTTTAGTGGAAGTCATGAATACCTTGGGCTTGCAAATTACAGGAAAATTTACCTCATTTTCTTCCATTTGATTCAGGTATTCCTTTCCTCCAAGTAACAGAGTTTTTGGATCAGTCTTCTGTCCTGGTCCATCTTCTTCTTGCAGAGGGAGCAATGTATGATTGACACCATCCTTTCCAAACTTGTAGGTGTTTCTCTTCCCATCATGTATGGCTCCATTTCCATATTGCCAAGGTCTTCCAAGCAATATGTGACACACATCCATAGGCATCAAATCACAAACAATTTTATCTTTGTACTTTCCCACATGAAATTCCACTTCACACTATTCACTTACCAACAGTTGATGTCCCGTTTTCAACCATGACACTTTATAAGGTGTTGGATGCTTCATTGTCTTCAGCTTCAATTTCTCCACTACTTCTTTAGAAACCGAATTATCAGTGTTGCCACTATCAATGATCATCTGGCAACATTTCCCTTGGACTTTGCACACTGCCCTGAATAAAGTCTTCCTTTGCGGTGGTTCAGCCATCTCCTTTGTTGGCTTAAGAAAAAATTTATTAACTACCAGAGATTCTCCTCTTTCTAGTGTGTTTTCTTCTTCTGGTACTGCTGCCACTGGTGCCTCTCCCTCAACTGGAGCAACAATTGCATTCCTCTGCTTTATTTCTACATTCTCTGGGCACTCAAAAGCTCTGTGTCCCATCTTATTACATCTGTAACATCTTATTTTTCTGCCTCTTCCTCTGCCTCCTCTTCCTCTAGAAAAACTCCCTCTGCCTCTTACATCACCTCCTGTGG
>APFE030451884.1:181465-199156 GCA_000404065.3 Pinus taeda | reverse complement strand
TAGAAAGTGTCTCACTTCCTACATGTCAAGAAAAGTAACATCTTTCTTAGATTTTTTCAACATATTCTTAAATATCTTGATAAATTGCACAATCGTCATCATTGATTTGTTGTCTTTGTTTCTTATTCTCACCTAATTCATTGAATTTTTCCGTAATATCCCCTAATAATAATAATAAGCAAGATTCAAATAGCGTTCAACTTTGAAATCTCACAAGTAAGGAATATCATCGCCATAGGTAAGTCGTCTCTACTCATGTTTGTCGAAAATTCTATGTTAATTAGTTGAATAGTTGTGTGTTGCTTATTGATCACATGATTTGTCTAATTAATTGCGTATTTTAAACCTGATTTGTCTAATAAGTTTCATATTCAATTCACAATAGTTCAATAGAAATAAAGTAAAGTAATATGGCACACAACTATATATATATAAAATTGTTTATTTATTTATATATCTGAAAGTTTCAATGATAAGATTTGAAAGATATAATTGTTTATTTATTTATATATATGAAAGTTTCAATGATAAGATTTGAAGGTTAAAGTAAATTGAAAGAAATTTAATCACAATTTCATCCATATAAATAATATGGAAAGATTTAAAAGTAATCCATATAGATAAAGTTACTTTCATGGCTATAGTATTTGTTTTGTGATGCTTCAAATAACATCAATTATAGGCACTTCAATAGGTAGACCTTTAGTTATTTACTCAACTAAACAAATGAGTAAAACATTTTTATTTATTTAGCATTTACTTGTTATAGTTTTAAAAATATATTTTTGTAATCTAGTATTTTAGTTTAATTGTAAAATTGTGTGTCTTAAATATTATGTTGAGTTTTTAAAATAAGGTTAAAATATAAAGAAAATTTTACAATTTTTGTGAGAATAAGGAATTAATAATATTGATAAAATAATGAAATAAATAGTTATTTTGATATTTTACAATATTTTATGAAGGGTAATAGTTAATATGTTGAATTTTTTTGTTTGATATTATTATAGTTTATGTTGGTGCACCATCCATATATATATATAAACTCATATAAAAAACGGATATTGAAATTAACCTAGTTTTATGGAGTATGTTTTCCATTAATACAACATTTGTTTAAGTTGAGACAAATATGTTTCAAGGGCTTATTGATAACTTTTCCTCTCAGCCTAGTGTATGACTATGACAATGGATTGAAAGACATTGAAAGACATTTTGTTTGATGAAGTTGTTTTTAATAATATTCAAAAGTTGATGCAATGGTTGAAGACCATATTTAATTACTTACACAATCATTGGAAGATAAGTTAATAACAACCTGATAATAATGATGTGAATTAGTGGGTTAGAGAGGATGAAGCAATTGAAATTCCGGATTCATGGTGAATGTTGGAAATAATGGATAACTTATTGGTTGGCTTTACTCCAAGGATGTATTCTCTTGAAGAATGATAGTATGGTAATCAAATCCTAACTATTGACATTAAGACAAGGCCATTAGATATGAAGTAATATGTAATCATATAATATGCTCAACTTGTTGAAAACATTATTTATTAATGCAAGATGTGAAGAAATTATAAGAGGTCAAATTTAGAGAATAATGGTACAATTCACTAAAAATACATGTCGAATGAAGTTGAAACTAGAGGGAAAAATAATGTAAGATGGTATGCAATGAAGTTGGAAGGAAAATAAATATATTATTAGAATGAGATGATGGAATATTAAGAGAATTTTTTAAGAAAGGGAATAAAGTTTCTAAGTTGATTCCCAATACTAGCAATGTAGATTTGATAAAGTTACCCTAGGGAATAAAGGCAATGAAGGAACTTGTAAGTTTTATAATGAAGCTAACAAAAGGTAGCTTCATAACTATGACCAATGTAGAATGAGGAGATGAACATAAAAGAGTAATAGATAAACATTAAAAAAATGACTGAGCAAAAGTTTCACAAATGAGTGTACGTAATCAACAAGAGAAACTAGCCTATCTGAGAGCATAATAGAAAGATTTTGGGTCACATGGTGGAAAATGGACATAGAGTTACAAAAATATTTCATATAAAAACATGATAAGGATCACTATGAAGTCTAAATGAAGATGATACCTAATAAGAAAAAAATATTTCCAATCCATGGATGAAGTTAACTGATCATGATATTGATAAAATTCATTTCAAGGAACTAAAAAAAGAAAGAAAGTGTGATGGTGTTGGGTTAAGGAGGTAATTAACCCATGCATTCCTATAGGATGACAATGAATATGAACAACATTCTTAATTGGGAACTAGTAAAAACATTCTCAATTTCAACAATTTGTGCATATAATAGAGAAGAGAAATAAACCACAAGGACTTGAGGTGAGAAATTGAAGCCAATTTGATAATATATTTCTAAAACCGAACAAAGTGAAGAAGTTTCCATTGTTGAAGCTAGTAGACATGGGATATTCAGTAAGAGACTAGGGGAAAAATAAATTATATCTATGAATATTCAATATGAGGAAGTGAAGTGGTGATTCAACTGAGAAGAAAATTCTCTTAAAGATATGATGAGTGGATTGACCAACATGATTTGTAAGGGTCAAAGTGATGACCTATAAATTTAGAAGTGTCAAGGTAGGAAGTTCTGAGCACTTCTTTAACTCTTGGAAAAAGAAAGGCACTATGTAAACTAATGAGAATAAATACTATTGGAAATTCTATAATGAGACTTTAAGAATTATTACACATAAATTGGCAGAAGAAGTGAGAATCAACTAATAAAGGGTGTACTTGGACAACTTACTAGTGCGTGTCGTTAGTATTGAAAGAAATTATTGCAAAACACATTGAGCATACTAAATTATTCATGGATGATAATGGTGGTAGTGGTTCCAAGCATTTCAAATTCTAAACTAAAGATTTAACGAGTGAAAATTAAGGTGGAAGTATCCCTATTCCAACTTGAAGATGGGTGAATATATGATAAAAGAGATCAAGTGGGAACTTTACGAGATGAACACATATTTTAATATGAAATAACAATTGTGCAAGTGATGGATAAATCACTTGGGGATAGCAAGCCCTCATGCAGGTGGATTAAGCGTAACATAAGACTTAAATAAGTATGACCTCGTGTATGTGTGCCATTTGGATAAGCACAATATGTATAGTGACCATGGATTTTTAACTTGATATTGAAGATTTAAAGAATGATTGTACAACTGTTAATATCTTAACAATGAATTTCATTAAAATTTCATTGAGGAGTGAAAAATACATGACAAGAGATTAGGGCTCAAGATGATGAGGCTCATTTAAAATATAGTGATGTACTTAAAATGAGTATACCTACACTGTAAATGACCAACTTCCTAGTTGAAAGAAGTGGAAATGATTATCGAAAAGTAATTGGTATCTTGATGAAAACATGACACTAATAGTATTGGTGAGATAGCCTAGATCCTAGAGGGATGTTGAATAATCTTAATTCATAGTTAGTATTCATTGTTTATATAAGTAAATGAAATTAATTCATGATAAGAATGCTTATAATGTATTGTTGTTCAATATTTGATAAGTATTGAGACGATTCTCATATTAATGATGTTTCATGACTGCCGGTATGTGGTAAATGGATATAGTTCTAATGAGAGGATAATGATGTATATGTGGTGCTTATTTGCTTTATTTGTCATGATAATGATGTTGAATGCTTATGATGAATATGATATGCACAGGGATTATGATGTTATATTGAGGTATATTGACATGTGGTTCATTTATTATGTGGTGATATGTCTTTGATGTTATAACTTAGGAGGATATTATGATGTGAAGCATGTGGTAATTGTATGTAGATTTATGACAAGAAAATTTTTGTGATAACAATGATGTTATGTTATTAGGATGACATGCAAGACTTGACATATAGATTATTTTCTATGATATTATGATGTTATAGTTAATGCATTGGATGTATGTTGAGATGTGGTGATTGACAGGAAATCCAGAAATGGGCCGAGAGGGCCGGTTTATTTGATGATCTCGTGGGAGTCCATACTTGTGAGGGAGAATATGTAACACCATATGGGCTGGGGATATACTCAATCAACACTACATATGCTAGTGGATTCCTTTGTCTTGTATAGCTATTGATGGATAACTCTTGAGGGGTTGTGGGACCATCTTGAGGAGGCCAAGTGCCTGATATTGTAGGCCAAGTGTTTGATATTGGATTGGGAGCCAAAATTTGGTGGGGGGTGTAAGGACTTCGATGCCTGGGGATGTTCACCTTAGTGGGTGTGGAGGGAGTGGGCCAGCCTTGTGAGATGTCCAGAGTCATTGGGTACTGGGACTGGATGCTTGCCTTGGGGCAGATGAGGTATGAAATAGGTGCGAGCCTCGGGGCTAGCCTTGGGCTAGGATATAGATCAATGAGGCTTATGCTTGGTTGCGAAAGTGGAAAAAAGAATATAGATTCCTTGAGATTTCCTGGGTGTTGTGGAGACTTTCGATGTTTGCTAGTTATACTAGTTCAACAGAGAGTGTAGGGAAAATATGAAGTAATAAATAACTAAATAAATAAAATGTTAAATGATTAAAGTTAACTTCGAGACAAAGTTCCTTAAAGAGGGGGAGTATGTAATTCTCCTAATAATAATAAAAAAATAATAATAAACAAAATGATATAAATATTATAATATAAGCAATAAATAATAAACATAAAGAAAGATAATAATGATAAATAAATAATAGAAATCAAAGAAAGATAATAATAGTAAATAAATAATAATAATGAAGAAAAATAATAATAATAAATAAATAAAATAATAAATAGTGAAGAAAAAATATAATATAATAAATAATAAGCTAATAAATAATAATACTAAAGTTCTAAATAATATATATTAAAGTAAACTATAAAAATAGTAAAAATAAGTAAAGTTAACAAAATGTAAAATAAAAATAAGGAAAGAGTTAAACTAAGAGAACTATAAAAAATAGTAAAAAGAAGTAAAGTTAACAAAAAAGTAAAAAATATATAAAATAAGAAAGAAATAAATTAAGAGAAATATTAAATTAAGTAAAACTTAAAATAAATAAATAAAAACTGCATGTTCACAGATGGAATGTGTGCATGCAGACCCCTTTCCATCGTTCGGTCTATTTAATAGACGACAAGGAAGATGAGAATTATCATTCCTTCCTCTAGTCTCTAGTGAGAAAATTGTTGAGAGACAAAGGATTCCTTGGCAGTAGTACATTGATTGAGGGCTCGAGGGTGGCCGGTTGTAGAAAGATTATGTGTAGTTGAGCCTACGGTTGGGTAAAGAGTTGTTCCCAAAATTTTGTTGCAGTTAGTGGGATTCAAATAACGTTCAAATATGAAATACAAGTAAGGAATATCGTCGCTACATGTAAGTTGTCTGTGCTCATGTTTTTCGATATTCTATGATAATTAGTTGAATAGTTGTGTGTTGAATATAAATCACATAATTGATAGAATTAGTGCATGTTTTAATTTGGGGTTGTTAGAAAAATAGATGGAACTCATAAACTAAATGTTTATGATATGGGATGCGTTGGATTGGAGTTTTGAATTGATGTTTTAAATAGGGTGGTTGAAATATTTCCAATCCATGGATGAAGTTAATTGATCATGATATTGATAAAATTCATTTCAAGGAACTACAGAAAAAGAAGGTATGATGGTGTTGTGTTAAGGAGGTAATTAACCCATGAATTCCTATGGGATGACAATGAATAAGAACAACATTCTTAGCTAGGAAGTGGAAGCAACATTTTCAATTTCAACAATTTGTGCATATAATAGAGAAGAGAAATAAACCACAATGACTGGAGGTGAGAAATTAAAGCCAATTTGATAATATATTTCTAAAATTGAACAAAGTGAGGAAGTTTCCATTGTTGAAGCTAGTAGACATGGAATATTAGGTAATTGAGACTAGGGGAAAAATCAATTATATCTATGAATAGTCAATATGAGGAAGTGAAGGGATGATTCAACTGAGAAGAAAATTCTCTTAAAGATATGGTGAGTGGATTGATCGACATGATTGGTAAAGGTCAAAGTGATGAACTATAAATTTAGAAGTGTTAAGGTAGGAAGTTTTGAGCACATGTTTAACTCTTTGAAAAAGAAAGACACTATGTAACTAATTCTTAGGCTTAATAAACCAGGAAAGTATTTCAAGGATAATGATTGTTAACTCTTGGAAAAAGAAATGCACTATGTAAACTAACGAGAACAATTACTATTGGAAATTCTATAATTAGACTTTAAGAATGATTACACATAAATTGGCAGAAGAAGTGAGAATCAACTAATAAAGGGTGTGCTTGGACAACTTACTAGTGTGTGTCGTTAGTATTGAAAGAAGTTATTTCCAAACACATTGATCATACCAAATCATTCATGGATGATAATGGTGGTAGTGGTTCCAAGCATTTCAAATTCTAAACTAAAGATTCAACGAGTGAAAATTAAAGTGGAAGTATCCCTATTCCAACTTGAAAATGGGTGAATCTATGATAAAAGAGATCAAGTGGCAACTTGATGAGATAAGCAAATCTTTTAAGATGAACAATGACAATTATGCAAGTGATGGATAAATAACTAGGGGATAACAAGCCCTCACACAGGTGGATTAAGCGTAACATAAGACTTAAATAAGGATGACCTCGTGTATGTGTGCCATTTGGATAAGCACAATATGTATAGTGACCATGAAATTTTAACTTGATATTGAAGATTTAAAGACTGATTGTACAACTGTTAATATCTTAACAATGAATTTCATTAAAATTTCATTGAGGAATGAAAATAACTTGACAAGAGATTAGGGCTCAAGATGATGAGGCTCATTTAAAATTTAGTGATGTACTTAAAATGAGTATACCTACGCTATAAATGACCAACTTCCCAGTTGAAAAAAGTGGAAATGATTATCGAAAAGTAATTGGTATCTTGAAGAAAACATGACACTAATAGTATTGGTGAGATAGCCTAAATCCTAGAGGGATGTTGAATAATATTAATTCATAGTTAATATTCATTGTTTATATAAGTAAATGAAATTAATTCATGATAAGGATGCTTATAGTGTATTGTTGTTCAATATTCGAAAAGTATTGAGACGATTCTCATATTAATGATGTTTCATGACCCCTCATAAACCTAAATTAAATAATTGATAGAACCTGATTGATTATGTCAATGTTAAATCAATTTTTGTATTTATATATGTCGAATTAGTCAATCATCCTCTGAATTTTTACTGGATTTTGGCGGCGAAAAAGACATTGACAATTTTTTAGATTTTGGTTTTGTAATATTTGACAAGTAACATTGAAGCTAATATTCAAATAGTTGCATCTGTTGGTATGGTGGAATTATGTACACACATCCCAATTTATCTATAATTAATTTCACATTAATTAATCACATAAACCACAGAAGACATCAAAGTTTCTTTTAGATAATGAGTGTGAATAATGACGAATAAGCAGACATTGAAATTGCTATTAAACATAATCATTGAGTGTACCTAATTTAAAAATTAGCATAGAATGAAATAATGAAATTCTTTGCAACTAATTTTATCTTTTTCCCGATGGAGTTGAAGTATTAAAGGTAAAGGACATTTTAAAAAAATGATAAAACTTTTGGGAAGTTTAATATATGGTTATAAATGTCTAAAATATGTTAAATATTAAATATTTTTGTTTATTTTTATTCATGTTTTATAAAATTATCTTTTAAAATTTAACAATATTGAGGTAAAAGTAATATGTAGTTAGGGTAAAAAAAGTTGATGCTACAATAAAACATGTGAGAAATATTAAGTTTTAATATAATTAATGTTGGTGTTAATAAAGTAAGATTTGAACTAGGATTTAAATCTTAACCCTTTTTTTAAAACTCTGTAATGGATCCAAGAGCTTAGGTTATAACAACAGACGTGGGCCCACAGTTTTCAAATTTCCACCAACCCATGTCTTTTAATATTCCACGTCATCAGACTGAGACCAACTTGAGGTTTTTACAACCCAGCGCTCGAGTCTAGTGCCAAGCCACCCATTATGTGATGAGGAATTTAATCAAGGTGTTAAGGAATCAATAAAAGTGTTGATTATTAAATATAAAATATGCGTGCAAATAATATATAAATAATTATTATTGGGAATATATAGGTTTTAATATTAATTATTATTGGGAAATATAGGTTTTAATATTAATTAATAATAAGAGAATAATTATCATATTTATGTTTTTATTATTATATATTATATTTTTTATTATAAAAAGGTTATGTTACTTATTGAGGATTGGATTAAATTTATATTTTAAATTACATATGGATTTGGTGTTACTAACTTTGTGTTAGATAAAGATTATTGGTTTTAATGAGTAGTGAAGAGATAGTCTAGATCTTAAACGGATGGTGAATGATATTTGTTATTCATTTTCATATGAGTAATTGAAATTGATTTTTCTAATGAATTGTCATTGTGCATAAGTCAAGTTCCAGTGGGACCAATATAGCCTAGGGCCAACTATTTGGGAAGATGCAGATGTTATATTTCATGATTTTCCTTATCTATTTGATTAAATTGTGTGGCGAACTAGATAGGATTACATAAGTTAGCTTAGACATATACTTTTATGGAGTGTCTAAAGCATGCCTTATTGCTTAATTTTTTTTTTTAGATACATCTAAATCATACATTTATGGTTTTAGTTGATTGTTATGTCTACATGGAAATGTCGAAGTATAATGTTGCATGGATGTTTCATGATATGATGGTATGAGGATAATGATGTATATGTGGTTCTTATTTATTTGGTATGCTCATGATGGATATGATATGCATAATGTGGCATAGGAATTATGATGCCATGATATGAGGTATATTGACATGTGGTTCATTTATTAGGTGATGTCTTGATATGTCTTTGTGTTGACATGTTGATGTTATAACTTATATGAGTATTTTATGATGTGAAGCATGTGGTAATTGCATGCAAATTTTATGACATGCAAGAGTATGCAATTCTTTACTATTCATAATGTGGTTATTAAAAATGATATTATGTTATCATGATGACATGCAATATTTGGCATGTGGATTATTTTCTATGATACTATGATGTTATAGCTTATGCATTGGATGTATGTTGAGATGTGGTGATTGATAGGAAATCCACAAATGGGCCGATTTATTTGATGATCTCGTAGGAGCCCATAACCGCGAGGGAGAATATATAACACCATATGGGCTGGGGACATACTCAATCAACACTACATATGCCAGTGGTTCCTTTGTCTTGTATAACTCTTGATGGATAGCTCTTGAGGGGCTATGGGACTATCTTGAGGACGCCAAGTGCATGATATTGTAGGCTAGGTGCCTGATAATGGATTGGGAGGCCGAATTCTGGTGGGGGTGTAAGGACATTGATGCCTGGGGCTGTGCACCTTAATATGCGTGGAGGGAGTGGGCCAACCCTGTGAGATGCCCAGAGTCATTAAGCACTAAGATCGGATGCCTGCCTTGGGGGCAGATGAGGTATGAGCCGGATGCGAGCCTCAGGGCTAGCCTTGGGCTAGGATACAGACCGATGAGGCTTATGCCTGGTTATGAAAGTGGGAAAAAGAACATAGATTCCTTGAGATTTCCCGGGTGTTGTGGAGACTTTCGATGTTTACTGGTTATACTGGTTCAGCAGAGGGTGTAGGGAAAACGTGAAGTAATAAATAACTAAATAAATAAAATGTTAAATGATTCAACTTAACTTCGGGACAAAGTTCCTTAAAGAAAGGGAGTATGTAATATCCCCTAATAATAATAAAATAAAATAATAAATAATAAGTAAAATAATGCAATATTAAAATATAGAAAAAAATAAATGATTAACAATAAAGAAAAAGATAATAATGATAAAATAAATAATAGAAAATTAAAGAAAATATAATAATAGTAAAATAAAATAATAAATAATGAAAAAAACTACTAAAATAATAAATAAAATAGTAAATAATAATACAAAGTTCTAAATAAATATATATAAAAATTAAACTATAAAAATAGTAAAATAAGTAAAGTTAACAATTGTAAAATAAAATAAGAAAGAGTTAAACTAAGAAAACTATAAAAATAGTAAAAATAAGTAAATTTAACAAAAAGTAAAAATGAATAAAATAAGAAAGAATTAAATTAAGAGAAATATTAAATTAAGTAGAACTTAAAATAATGAAATAAAAGCTGCATGTTGACACATGGAATGTGTGCATGCAAACCCCTTTCCATTGTTTTGTCTATTTAATAGACGATGAAAAAGATGAGAATCATCATTCCTTCTTCCATTCTCTGGGAGAAAAGTGTTGTGAGACAAAAGATTCCCTAGCAGTAGTATGTAGTATGTTTACTGAGGGCTCGAGAGTCGAGGGTGGCCAATTGTAGAAAGATTATGTGCAACTGAGCCTATGGTTGGGTGGAGCGTCATCCCCAAAAATTTTTCACGGTTAGCACGATTCAAATAGCGTTCAACTCCGAAATCACAAGTAAGGAATATCATCACCACATGTAAGTTGTCTCTACTCATATTTCCGAAATTCTATGCTAATTAGTTGATTAATTGTGTGTTGATTATAAATCACATAATTGATGTAATTATTTCTATATTTTAAAATCAGGGTTGTTACATTCTCTTTGTCTTTATTGTCTTTTTTTTCTAATATATTATATTTGTAAACTGTTGTTATATCGATGTTTAAATATTTTCTATATATACTAATATTACTTTATTGATTGTAGTTATATAGTATTAGCCACCTAGGACATTTCTCAACGAGGAAGAGGTGGTTGTAGTACAAACGTCTGTTCAAGAACATGGAGTGATTAATATTGAGGATCAAGCTAATGATTCTATGGATGAATATAATGACGCTGATAACATAGCTGAAGAAGGCGAGACAAATAAATTGATTTAGGAGACATTTAATAATGTTGGAATGGATGGTGATGACAACCAGTATGATGAATATGCTTTTGAATTACTAGTACTTCAGATGACAACTAAACCTCTTTATGAAGGCTTTTGTATTGTTGCTGGTCAACTTAAAGGTGGTGAATAGCTTGTCAAACACATGCGTGACAAAACTCCTAAGGTATGTAATATATTTTGTGATATTTAGTACTATATACATGATAAAGATTATTATTATTATTATTATTTATTTGTTGTTTTTAATGTTAGTGCATGGATCTGCATAATTTCAGTAATTTGTAACATTTTGATGCAATATGTATGATTAATATTGTTTAGTACATTAACCAATACTATATATATATAATTTTTGTTTGGTTGTGGATTATTAGGTGAATTTATGTTACCACTGTCAAATGTTTTACCTCATACGTACCGAGATTTACATGCCATTATGAAATATATTGGAATGGAGTACCAAGCTATTCATACGTGCCCTAATAATGACATTCTCTATTATAAAGAACATGCGCTGAAAGGAAAATGCCCAAAATGTGATGAGAGTAGATATCAAATCGATAAAGTAACAAAAAAGGTGCCTCACAAGGTTCTTTGTTATATTCCCATAATTCCACGCCTGCGACAATTGTTCAGGTGCAAAAGTGTAACAAAACTTATGGAATACCATGCAAGGAATAGAGTGAAGATTACGTTCTTCAAATGCCTGCAGATGGATATGCATTTAGGAATATAGAGGAAAAGTGGCCATAGTTTAAAAGGGAACCTCATAATCTTAGGCTTTCATTAACAACTTATGGTGTCAATCCATTTGGAGAGGCCATATCTACTTACTCGGTGTGACCCGTTTTTGTTATCAACAATAAAATTCCTTTGTGGAAGTCAATAAAGAGGGAGCACATAATGTTTTTTTTTTTTCAAGTAAGAGTGGAGCCTTCAATTAACTGAAAAAGAGATTACATATGGTACATGTCTTTACAAGTATAAAGACTAGCAAAAGACAGACCCGTTGTTGATTAACAGACAATAGGGTCAACACAAACGCATCCCGGAGTTACAGAAGACTCAAAAGCATAAGCACCTAGGATTCCAGATTTGCAACATGTGATTTCCCCTTCCCACCATTGATCTCATCCGTTAGATCAACCGCTAACACCAGATTGCATCACACCAACATGTGATTCCATCGCTCTCCCTTGCAAAAAGTGAAAACACCCGGACTTCAAATAGATTGAAACCACGCCGATAACCTTCTTGGGTCCGCTCGCCCTAGCCTAATCTCTCAATTACCATCGTCGAACTTGCATTTAATCTGACATTTAATACTTCCTATGATCAATAGAGTTGTTCAGAGATCTAGCGCCGTAGATCTAACCCTAATTGATCCGACAATCAATAATGACATCGCTTTAGACCACTTACCCAACAATTAACAACCTTACGGAGTCGATAAGGATTAAACCACTTTAATCTATAAAAGTTTGGGTCCGTGCTTGAGGTTAACACATGATCCATTTTTGGCCCGATATCCGTTGGATGACGAAGGCCATTATCCTACGGTCTGCGACCCTTTATCATGCAAAATGGGTTAACCATCTTTCAACTCCCGTAGTTGACTAAGATGTAAGCATTGACGGTAGGATCGATGTTAGGATTTACTGCAGCATTTCAAACAGGCTCAAGGACTTCCGCTCACTCCTACTCCCGCTAGTCTGCTGATCACCCTCGATCCACCATGTCGATCCTATGGTCCAGATCAATTCTCGCCATTCAACATCTGCCAGTACTTAGATTGAAACTCCACCATTGATTTCTAAGCTCCACCTTATGCGACTTATGCCCGACCGCCCCTCCCAAACAAATCTTGTCCGTTGATCATCTAGATCTAATGGTTACAATGCATCTAAAATTCACTTCTTCTCTCTTCTTTTCATTTGAGTTTTTACGGTTAGGAGTTACTGCTTCTCAGGGGCTTCCGTTCTCTCCTCCTTCTGTTAGTCTTCCTCCTTCTCATTGTTCATGGTCTAGAAGTGCTCCATATCTTTGGTAGCCTGACATTGACAATCATCACGCAGTCTACTAGAGGGTATAGAATCCCAATCGTGCCGATATAGTTATCCTTACATAGTACTCCTTCATTCACCAAACGATCAGCTAACATATTGGCCTTTCTTTGCACATGGATGAAGTTGACGTTTCTCAGGGTAAGCAAGTGGGAATGAATATGCTGAAAGACCTGAAAAAGCCTCCAATGTTTCGACACTTTTCTAGGTGCTGTTCCATTACACATTTTCTTGGCCGCATTGATGACCATTTTGGAGTCAGCTTCAATGATGGCATTATGTAAATTTGACTCCAACATGATTTCCAGGCATTGCTCCAAGGCCATTAGCTCTGCCATGTTATTAGTGGCAGTCCCCAAATGACTGTGAAAGATATACCTTATGTGTCCCTGCTCATCTCTTATGACACTACCACATCCAGCCATCCCTGGGTTACCCTTAGAAGAATCGTCTATATTGATTTTCAAAAAACCACGAGGAGGAGGTTGCCAAATATATTTACCAGCAGTTGTTTTGCTCACACCTTTGTCAGTGCCTTGGGGAACCAGAGAATGGAGACCCAACTGAAGCAGTATGATAACATCCTAGGGCGATTGAGGGTCCTCCGGAATTTTCCACATTAGGGCTCCTACTGTATCTTTGAGCTATCGTAAAATTTGGACAATGATGTTCTGGATTGAGCCTGTTTTATTCTTGAAAATCCTGCCATCGTGTTCTTTCCATACATCCTAGATAATAAACCCTGGAACTAGAGTCCAAGCTTTGTTAATGATTTTATTACCTGAGAAGTTTTCCCTCCAATTATTCAAAGTGTTGGTGATGCTGAGTTTGTCCTTGTCAGTTTGCTCGAAGACCGAGGCCGCCCAATCCCATAAGGTCGAGGTGAAGGGGCAGAGGTTTAGTAAATGCTCCATCGTCTCCTCCTATAAGCCACATAGTTAGCATTTGGATGGGCCAACAAAACCCATTTTCAGAAGATTCTCCCATGTGAGAATTTTCTTTTGGTGCACCAACCACATAAACAACTTGATTTTCATCCATTGTGAATTCTACCAAAGGTAATTCCACACATGATCAGGGTTTGGATAATCAAAACCTAAGGCCATGCATTTAGCTTCTTTGAGGTTAAAGGTTCCTTCACTGTTTCGACCCCATCGCAGTTGACTAGACGCAGATGACACCAAAATCTTCCTCTGCTCTAGGTCAAGAGCAAGAGAGTCTACTTGGGCCTTTAAAGGACTCTCTTCACTATAACTGTGTTCCTTCCACATTCTCCATTTACCATTGTCCCTTACCTGATCCCAGAAGTCACTTACCAAAAGTAAACCTTTGTTGTCAGTGTCATTTTTGAGAGCGGTTAGTTCTCCTCTAAACAAATTTGGTTCCTACTGCCAGTTATCCTTCCAATGTTAGAAAATTATATATTAGGGAGTAATGGAACACATAAAATATTGTAGAAATATAAACACAGAAAATGCATAAAACAAGAGAGACACAGATATAAGTGGTTCACCCAGTTTGGGCTACATCCACGGAGAAACAACCAGTCTTTCTTTTATTATATTATCCAACAAACTGAAGAGATACAACCTATAGTAGATCCGCTGTAACACCCTCTTCGCTCTCAATCTCCTCTCTCTTCCTCACTCAAAATACATATATATATAGATGTAATACAATTCCCTCATATATAGTGAGGGGTTTCCTTCTAAACAAACATAACTTCTATCGTTAGATCCGCCTAATGAAAGACCCAGATTGACTAGAAATTACTAGACTTTTACAAGCAATTTTACATCTATTTTTAGCTTCGGGGGCGCTGCCTTCGAACCGCCGCCGGGGGACTGCTAGCCCTCAGACTCCCTAGCTAGGGGGGATCAGCCCCGCTGAACCCCTGTGAGGAGGCCAAGTCCTCCCCCCCGCACCCCCCTTTGTGGAGGGGTGTACAATATTCCTGGGGTATACATTCGATTGAGACCTTTGAATACAGAAGATAATTAGGCTCCACACCCAACAATCTCCCACTTGGAGACTGATTATAGCAACTCGACCACTGCTTCATTTGCTAGACAATGAATCCTCTTTGGACCTGGCTATTTCTCATCTTATTCTTCATACTTGAATACTAATTGAAACTGAGCAGATTCTCAATTTCTTCGTGGTTACAACTTTTGTTAGCATATCTGCAGGATTATGGCTAGTGTGTATCTTTTCCAGCTTCAACTGTCCATCTTCCAATGCTGTCTGTATAAATGGTACTTAAGCTATATATGTTTAGTCTTGGAATGAAATGCAGAGTTCTTTGCAAGGTGTATGGCACTCTGGCTATCACTGTATAACCTGCCCAACTCCTGCTTCTTATCCAATTAATCCCAAAACCTTTGTAACCAAATCATTTCTTTACTAGCCTCTCTAGTAGCAACATACTCTAGTTCTGTTGTTGAAAGTGCAACAACACTTTGGATTTTTGAAACCCAACTGGCAGCTGTTCCACCTACAGTAAATACATATCCTGTAGTGCTCCTCCTGTTATCTCTGTCACCTGCCATATCTGCATCAACATATCCCTGTAGAGCATTGTTTGAACCACCAAAGCATAATGCATGATTTGTGGTACCTCTCAGATACCTGAGAATCCACTTCACTGCCATCCAATGTTCTTTTCCTGGATTGTTCATGTACCTGCTTACAACTCTCACTGCATGTGCAATAACAGGCCTTGTGCAGACCATTGCATACATTAAGCTTCCAACTGCTGATGCATATGGAACTTTAGACATATGAGCCATTTCTTCCTAAGTCTTTGGACACGCCTCCTTACTTAATTTTAAATGGCTAGCCAAAGGTATACTAACTGGTTTTGCATTCTACATATTAAACCTTTTCAACACCTTTTCTATGTACTCACTTTGAGACAATGTTAATTTGTGATTCTTTCTGTCTCTAGATATTCTCATACCAAGGATTTGTTTTGCAGCTCCCAAATCCTTCATTGCAAATGAGTTTGCCAATTTCCTTTTGAGCACATTTATTTCCTGCATGTTAGAACTTGCAACAAGCATGTCATCTACATACAATAACAATATAATATATCTGCCATCAGTTTGCCTTTTGAGATAAACACAATGATTAGAGTGACAGCTAGTATAACCTTGTTCAGACATAAACCTGTCAAATTTTAGATACCACTGCCTTGGATCTTGTTTTAAGCCATACAAGCTCTTCTTCAACCTGCACACTAGTTTCTCCTTCCCTTTTACCTCATATCCTTGTGGATGTTGCATATATATCTCTTCCTTCATGGAGAAAGGCTGTCTTTACATCTAACTGCTCAAGATGCAAATCTTCAACTGCTACTGGACTTAGAATAGTTCTGATTGAAGTCATTTTCACAATAGGAGAAAATATCTCATCAAAGTCTATACCCTTTTTCTGTGCAAACCCTTTCACCACAAGTCTAGCTTTATACCTTTTTCTACCTCCATCTTCTTCCTTCAACTTGTAAACCCATTTATTCTGCAATGCTATTTTACCTGCAGGCAACTTGACTAAGTCCCAAGTCTGGTTATGTGCTAAGGAGTCCATCTCTTCTTTCATGGCTTGCTCCCACTTCTTCCTGGTTTTTACCTGCACTGCTTCTTCATAACATTCCGGTTCACCAGAATCAGTCAACAATATGTAATATAATGAAGGAGGATATCGTTTAGGGGGTTTACTTATCCTAGTAGATCTTCTAACACCACTTTCAGGTGTTTGAAGTGCTTCTTGCTATTGTGGTTGTTGTTTTGGCTATTGATCATTATGATTTTAAGGCACCATCACTTTTCCTGTGATATCGTCAAGCACCGTGTATTCTCTTTTTTCTTTTTCCTGTTTCTTTTCCTGCAGCTGATCCTTATACAAAACCTTTTCATTGAATATGACATCTCTACTCCTAATGATTTTGTGTTTATCATAATCATAAAAGCGATAACCAAAATCGTTAACACCATATCCAATAAAGGTACATTTCTTTGATTTTGCCTCAAGCTTTGTTGTATTTTCTTTGTTAATGTGGATAAAGGCTTCACAACCAAAAGTCTTTAAAAAGGAGTAGTTTACCTTTTTACCTGTCCATGCCTCCTCTAGAATACCACCATCCAAGGAACTTAAAGGCCCTCTATTTATTAGATAAACAATAGTATCTACAACATCTGCCCAAAATTGTAAAGGCAATCTTGCATGCAATCTCATGCACCTTGCACGCTCCATGATTGTCCTGTTCATCCTTTATGACACTCCATTTTCTTGTGGTGTTACTGGAACTGTCTTATCTCTATGAATTCCATTCTCTGAATAGTACCTATCAAAATCTTTGCTACAATATTCACCTCCATTATCTGATCTGAGACACTTCAACATTTTTCCTGTCTCATTTCCAACCAAAGCTTTCCATTTCTTGAAAGTATCAAATACATCAGATTTATTTCGAATATAATAAATCCAGGTTTTTCTAGTTGCATCATCAATACAAGTAACATAATAACGAGAGCCACCAAGAGATGATACCTGAGCAGGTCCCCATACATCTGTATGCACAAGCTCTAATTTTTTTCTCTTCTTTTCTTTCCCA
>APFE030451884.1:145364-181445 GCA_000404065.3 Pinus taeda | reverse complement strand
CACAAAATTTTAAAATCAACATGCTTCAAACTTGGCAACAAATTTCTTGAGTGAAGAATCTGCATCCCCTTCTCACTCATGTGCCCGAGCCTATGATGCCACAATGCCATATCTTCTCCTGTAGAGGTTAAAGCATTAATATAATTAGAAATACCTGTGCATAAGTACAATGTACCAACCTTTTCTCCTTTTGCTATTACCAGGGATCTTTTCGAGACCTTCTAGGTTTTATCTGTGAAAGTAGTTACGCAACCTTCACGTCCCAACTGCCCTGTTGAAATTAGATTTTTCTTCAGAATTGGAACATGGATTACCTCCTTCAATAGCCATAAATTTCCATTCTGTTGTTTTATGAAAAATGTACCCATTCCAACGATTTTACAAGGTTTATCATCACCCAATCGAAGCTGTCGAAAATCTCCTTGAACATAATCATGAAAATGTTTCTTATCAGGTGTGGCATGGAATGAGGCCCCTGAATCTACCACTCAGGCATCAATAATATTTTCCAGTGAAAGAATCAAAGCATCTTGCAACACATCACCTTTTACATTCACTTCATGATTAGTTTCTTGCTGTGCGTCTCCTTCTTTTCCCTTCTGAGACTTGCAGTATTTCTTCAAGTGTCCTTTCTTCCTGCATTTCCAGCACACTATCCATGATCTCGACTTGGATCTACCTTTTCTTGACTTAATGCGATATCTTGGGCTCTTTCCTATTTCCATTTTTCTTCCCCTAGTCTCTGCAGTCAAAGCATTACCTGATGTCTCACCGGAGCTTTTTCGTTGCATTTCCTTGCTAAGGATTGCACCGACAACATCATCAAACTTTAAATTACTAGATCTAGAGACAAAGTTACTATAACTAAACCATTCCAACTTTCTGGCAATGAGCACAAAAATAATAGATCCCTAACTTCATCAGCAAAATTTACCCCTACAAAACTTAACTGACTTGTAACTGTATTAAAATCATTTAAATGGTCTGCAACAGATCCACCTTCTAACATCTTCATATTAAATAAATGCTTCATAAGAAATACCTTATTTGAGGCCGAGGCTTTTTCATATAGTTTGGCCAATGTCAACATTAAACCCTCTGTTGTCATTTCCTTTGAAATATTAAACGCTATCGATGTCGCTATGCACAACCATATTGTTCCAAGTGCCTCTCTGTCAAGAATATTCCATTCTGTGTCTGTCATACTCACTAGCTTCTTTGTTTTTCCACTCAATGTTAGGTACAGATCTCTCTGATACAGATAATATTCCATCTACATCTTCCACAGCTGGTAGTTTTGGCTTTTAAATTTTTCGACCCTAAACCTACCATCTTTTGCCATTGCTCCCACTCGAACCAGGAATCCTTCTCTCCTGCGAGCTTATCAGCCAAATAGACCTTCGGCTCTGATACCATTTGCTAGAAAATTATATATTACGGAGCAATGGAACACATAAAATATTGCAGAAATATAAACACAAAAAACACATAAAACAATAGAGACACAGATATATGTGGTTCAACCAGTTTGGGCTAAATCCACGGAGAAACAACCAGTCCTTCTTTTATTATATTATTCAACAAACTGAAGAGATACAACCTACATCAAATCTACTGTAACACCCTCTTCATTCTCAATCTCCTCTCTCTTCCTCACTCATAATACAGATATATATAGACGTAATACAATTCCCTCATATATAGTGAGGGGTTGCCTTCTAGGGAAAAAAAACCTGAATTAAACATAACTTCTACCGTCAGATCATCCACCTAATGAACAACCCAGATTGACTAGAAATTACTAGACTTTTATAAGGCAATTTTACATCTATTTTTAGCTTCAGGGATGTTGCCCCCGAACCCCCGTCGGGGGACTGCTGGCCCCTGGACCCCCTAGTTGGGGGGGATCGGCCCCCCCGAACCCCTGTGATGGGGACAAGTCCTCCCCACACCCCTCGCATGGAGGGGTGTACTATCTTCCTAGGGTATACATCCGGCTAAGACCTTTGAATACAGAAGATAATCAGGCTCCACACCCAACATCCAAAATCGTGCAAGGTTCCCTACTCAGATCTCCCAAAAACTATGTTGTTGGAAAATGGCTCTATTATCCCAAGCAAGGTTCCAAATGTGGGAAACCTTGATGAGCCCGAAAATTCAGATATGATCCCTCTCCTACCAATTATTTGCATATTTTTGTTTCCAAATCTTGGCCCAAGGGGTTGCCGATTCCTTGAGCCACCTCCACCAAAGTTTGGCTAACAAAACTCTACTGAGGGTTTCAAGGTCATGAAGCCCCAAACCACCATGGGCCTTAGGTTTGCAGAACTTGTCCCAGGCTACCAAAGGCCACTTCTTTTTCTCTTCCCCATTGCCCCAAAGAAAATCTCGTTGAATACTCTTGATTTTTTGCATAACTCCTTTGGGAGAAGGAAGAGGTGAAAACATGAAAACGGGAATAGCCTGCAGGACAACCTTTGTAAGCACAAGACTCCCTGCCAAATTCAAAGACCTACAAGTCCATTTTTTGACTTTTTCCTGAAATTTATTCGTTACTAGCTCCCACACTCCCTTGCTCAGAGGTTTGTCTGTAAGAGGCATTCCAAGGTACTTGGAAGGTAACTGATCCCTTTGAAACCCGAGAATTCTTGTGAGGTTCCTTTGACTAGCAATGTTAGTGTTAAAAAAGAAAACCTTTGATTTGTCAAGGCTTACCTCTGTACCAGCAACCAAAGCAAAGTCGTTCAGGATTTGTTTAAAAGCTCTGTCTTCCTTGACCGTGGGAATGCCCTGCAACATTATGTCATCCACAAATTGTTGATGAGTAGAAGCATCTCCATCTGGGGTAAGTTTCAGACCCTAGATTCTTCCTTCAACATTTTCCATTTTGATCACTCTACCTAACCCTTCTATCATGAGAAAAAATAGGAAGGGGGAGAGCGGATCCCCTTGTCTGAGACCCCTAGAAGGCATAAAGGTTCTAGAGGGAGAGCCATTAAGCAGAATGGAGAAGCTAGTCATGGATACAAGGGACATAACCCATCTTATCCAGTTGTGGTTGAAGCCATAAGCTCTTAGCACTGCTCTGATGTAAGACCAACTTAGTTTATCATAAGCTTTCACTAGGTAAAGTTGCATGATCATACCAGCTTTCTTATTACTCTTAAGAGAGTGTACCACCTCGTGAGCTTGTATGATGTTGTTGAGCATCTGTCTTCCTTCCACAAACCAGTTTGCTCCTCTGAGACAAGAGCAGGAAGAAGGGGCTTTAGTCTGTTAGCAATCACTTTGGAAATAATTTTGTACACCACATTACATAAGGCTATGGGTCTGAATCTATCTAGAGTCATAGCTTTTTCTTGCTTTGGAATCAAAGCTATGAAAGAGGCATTAAGAGCCTTTCAAGACAATTTTGGATCTTCTAGAGTCCTCTACGACATCAAGGATATCTTGTTTGACTGTTTTCCAACAAGCTTTGACGAAGTCCACATTGAAATCATCAGGGCCTGGAGATTTCCCATTTTGCATCTCATTGATAACTTCAATGACCTCCTCTTCAAACACTGGCCTGTAAAGATTGTGGTTATCTTCCCTGGTTACAAGCTTAGAAATGAACTTTGTGAAATTTTTAATGAACCGTGATCTGTCGATGAGAGGCTCCTCTGCTATGCTAAGGAAGTGTTGAGCTAGGACAGATTCCATTTCTTTGTGAGAAACAAGCTCTTTCCCTTGAGAATATTTCAATTTTGAGATTCTGTTATGTGACCTATGATCCAAGGTTGATCTATAAAAAAACTTGGTGTTTCTTTCTCCTTCTCTAATCCACTGCACCCTCAATTTTTGTCTCCAGAAAATCTCTTCTTACATGCATCGATCTTCCGATTCATTCTGTAGAGAGTCAGCCTGGATTTTCCATTCCTCTATAAAACCTTATGTGATGATGATCTGATTAAGCCCCTGGAGTTTCAACTCAACTTCTTGTTTGGCTTTGAAAATATTACCAAACTCTTTTCCATTCCACTCTTTAAGCCTAGATTTGATGTGTTTAAGTCTTTGTTGCAACATAGAATTTTTAGTGCCTTGAACAAGCATATCTTCCTTCGACCATTTGTCAATATTATTGGTAAAGTCAGGGTGAGAAAGCCAGACATTTTCAAACCTAAAAGGTCTGTTCCTCGGTGTCCCCGTAAAAGTAGCTTCAAGCTCGACAGGATAGTGGTCTGAGCCTCCGAAGGGAAGGATTAAAGCTGACACATCAAGGCTTGTGAGAAGGAGGTCCTCTGAGATTATGAATCTGTCTAGTTTAGAGGTGACTTGAGAAGCCCCTCCCCTCTTATTGTTCCAAGTGAAAGTGCCATTTAATGTTTCAGTGTCCACTAGCCCCATGTTATTCATGAAGTTCTGGAAGGCAATGGAGTCTTTGCCTAGTTTCCTGGTACCTCCTTTTTTCTATGTAAGAGATTTGATCATATTGAAATCCCCTACCAGAACCCAGGGCATATCAAGGTATCTCTCTCTCATCTCCTCAAGGGAGGTGAGAAGCTTAATTTTGTCTTCTAGTTTTTGAGGACCATAGATGTTGGTGATCATGTAGATCTCCTTATCACCCAAAGGTTGAATCACCAACGATAGATAGTTTCTTGAGGCTTTAGCATCCAGGATCCCTAGTTTCTGAGAATTCCACAACGTAAGAATCCCACTTGCCGAGTTGTCCGCTTTAACCTCTAGATACTCATACTTGATTAACCGCTGAGTTGTCCACTTTAACCTCTAGATACTCATACTTGATTAACCATTTGCTGTGTATTTCTCTGATCTCGTCCATCAAACATCTTGTTTCCTGAATAAAAACCATATCTGGTTTTTCTTCTTTTATTCTACTGCTAAGATTTATTTGTTTTCTTTTACTTCCTAGACCCCTAATGTTCCAAGTTGTAAACTTCATTAAGAAAGGTTTGTAAAGGAGTAACTGGTAAGATCCCTCATCTTACTTGAGTTGATCATGAGTTTCCCACATTCAGTCAACAACTCATTTTGTTTTTTCCTTCCTCTTTTCCTACCTAGGTTCTTGTAAGAATAAATCGGTGTATCCTCCATCATTTTCACCCCTCTATTCTCCTAGATATCATGGTTTCTTTTGACTCCAGCACCCTTCATTTGTGATCTCTATAGGAAGAGTTGTTGAACCCTGTTGAACTCCTCTTTTGGCAGAGAGTCTACCCCTTTAGTGATTCCCTGCTCCAGAAAATTTTCTAGATCTATATTCTCCCTCTCTTGAATCTTCTGCAGTTCATGGTCTTTCATTCCAGCCTCACTCGGGGTCATCTCATGGTCCCTGCTGAGCTCCATAATGCTTGACATATCCTCCTTTTTTCTGTTGTTCTATGGTATATCCTCCATGTTTGCATCCTTTTCCTTCTCAGTGGGAATATTCTCCAATTCTTGGTTTGTCTTGTTGTTTCCAACTTCTTCTTCTAATATCTTGAAGATATTGTGGCTTGGTTGTCCATCTTCATTGATTTTCTTTTGGTACTGCTTTGATCCTTTTCCTTTACCCCCCACCTTAGTAAAACCCTCAGGATCTTTGCCTGTAGTATCTTTCGTCTTGCTCTCCAGCCTGTTTAATGGGCAGTCCCTGTATAGGTTCCCATGTTCATGGCACCTACAACACCTAAATGGGACGTGTTCATAGTCCATCACCTGCACCCACTCCTCATCATACACCTCTAAAATTATTGCATCCGGAAGTGCCCCCGATAAGTACATTTCCACACATATCCGTGCGAAGGAAGTGTATTTTCCTCTTAGAGTAGCATCTGAGATCTTTATGAAATGCCCTAACTTGTTTCCAATAGCCTTTAGAGACTCCGGCAGAGAATAATCTAAAGGAAGGGAGTAGATTCTTATCCATATCGGTATCGATGTGAAAGTTTCTCGTTCTGGGACAAAGTTCATCACCCATGGTTGCATGTACAGGCCTGCAGAAGCGTAAAAATAGGGTCCTCCCTCGAACACTCTGTCTTTATCCTCTAAGCTTGTGAACACCATCGTGAAGAAGCCCTTGGACCCAAGATGAAGGTTTATTCCCCCCTTTGGTTTCCAGTGGTTCCTTATCCATACTTGCAGAGCCTTCTCCGTTGGCCAAATCCCCATAAATTTGCAGATAACCCCATATTCCACCATGTGATCTTTGTGCACCTATAGCGCTGGGTCACTTAAAACGACCCTAGTAATAATGGTCGACTTGGGTTTACAAACCCCTGTTTTACTCATAGGAGCTTGTTTCTGACTTTTGACCTCTATCCTCTTCTCCTTCCTAGCTTCCTCATGATTCTCTTCCTGTCCATGAGGTCTGACATTTTCCAAATTTTCTGTGTTCCTAGCATCTGATGCCACCTTCGTTGGTTTCTTGAAGCTATGCGATCCGATTCCCTTGCTTCAATCCACAACCACTTCACTGTAGGAGGGATTTAAACTCCCTCCTTCGCACCCCACCATGGTGATCAATGACAAAACCCTAACTCAAAACCCTAGCTCAAGACTCCTCAAGCGCACCAGAAAAAGATCGGGTTGAGAGAGCACATAATGTTGACAACGATCGTTCCAGGTATTAATTTGTTTAGAATATTTTTTTAGCACAATAACATTTCATTTGTCTTGTTTGTTTCATAATTATGTCCTATATTTTTTTGTTGATTTACTCATGTATGTTCAATTATGCCTTATAATTATGTCTTATAATTTTTTTTATTTACTCATATAGGTAGTAACTGTGTATTGTATGTTCAATCAATTAGGTAAGTACCAGGTCAAAGATATGAATGTATATATCGATCCCCTTATTGACGAGTTAGTGGAGTTTTGGAACGATGTCATTATGTATGATATCTCTAGACCAGTAGTCGCACAAAGGGAATTTGAATTCTATGCAATGCATGTATGGAATATTCATGATGCCCCATGGCTAACACATTTATGTGGCATGTTATAACGTTACCCTGCACTTTAATAGTGTTTAATTTTATGAAGTTCATTTTAAGTACATTTTTTAAAAAGTTCAACCTTCATTGTACATACTTAAAATAATTGATGTAAAAATTATTCCATTTCTTGCAGGTCTTCAAACAAAGGGTAAATTTTCTTGTCCAGTTTGTGGTCCTAAGATGAAATATCGTCGTTCAAGAAGCTTAGGAAAAGAAGTGTTTGATGAGTATAGTCACTTCCTTTCAAATAACCATAAGTATTGAAGTACTGAAAAACATATTTTCAATGGGAAAGAAGAGACTAGATTAAGACCACGGAGAATGACACCGTGTGTATGGAAGTTGCAATATAATAGAGTCTTTCAAGGTATGGATCGAATTATCTATGTATCAATATACATGATATGTTTGGATTATTTTATCTTTTTTTTATGGCATTTTCTTCACTGTACTAATTGACAGGTTGTATTGTTGTTATAAAATCTTTAACTATGATTCACATTGTAGGTCGTCAAGGCATTAATAACAAGGCACTTCCACAAAGGATGAAAATTTATTCCAAGCAATTCAATAGACTCCCCTACTATGAGCACCTAGAAATTGTTCATTTGTTTGATGCAATGCACATCGGGAAGAATGTAACATATACCATATGGCGAATCTTAGATGGAAGGAGAGATAAAGAAAAAAATGTCAAGATCTGTAATGGCATTAAGGAGATTGACCATGCATTGCAAAGTGAAATTCATTCAAATGGCGATGGAGACAGCCAAATAGCGATGGAGACAACCAAAATGTAAGAAACCTTCCATGGTTATTGACATAGCAACAAAACAAGCATGTTAAAGAGGGTATTGAAAAAAATATTTTTCCAATTGGATTTTATCATAAACAATATCCTAACAAATAAAGGATAAAAAAATAGGTGAGGTAAAAACTCATGATTGGCATACATTCATTATGGTAATTATTTTGGTGTATATATATTTTATATATTGATGAAACGTCTTGTTAGTTAGTGTTTTGTTTTTCTACTAATTTGGGAAAAAAATAATGATCGATCATCATTTTTGTTACAGTATGTTCTACCTTTATCTCTCCCAGAAAACTTTGGCAACAATGTCAAACAAGTTCTATATGATCTTGGAAAATAGATGAGGTAAGTGGAGATTTGTGTGCAAAGTGTAATTTGTTCAATAAGTCGTGTTGCATATTTTTCACTGCATGTGTTTTTCTTGTCATCATGTACTATATTATTCTTTTCTTCTTGAAAACTATGATTTGCTTGCTTCATTTGTAGATGGTTTTCATCTAAAGAAATCGATAAATAAGATATAAAGTATTGGAGAAAATAAATTCCTCGTATAATGTGTGAAATGCAAAAGTATCTACCTCCGACATTTTTCAATGCACAAGAACAGTACCTCATACACCAAGTTGAGGAGATTGAAAACTGTGGACCTGTACAAACAAGATCAATGTGGATGTTTGAGAGGCACTTGAAAGCACTGAGGTTTTGGTTAGACAAAGAGGACATCCTGAGGGTTCTATGGTAAAGGTATATATGGTATATCAAACCACGGTTTATATTCGTCAATATAGTGATAAAATAGGAAAAAATATTAATGTATTGGATCGCATTGGGCATGTCAACTTCGTGGACAATTTTGAAGGGGAGCACCTATTGGGGAAAGGTAGAATGAGCGAAGTGAGATGTCAGTAGATAGTCGAGATTTATAACACATTTGACTTTTTTGTATTTAATTTTTAGTATTCCCGCATAATCCATTATTATGAAGGTATAACATGGTAACTAATTATATATATGTGAATTGTTTTATTTTAATACAACTGGTCAAGAGTGGGATGCAATACATTTATACATTGTGAGCAATAAAGATTGGATGGAGGTATGGATTGAACTATTTAAAAAAGCTAATAATGGCATGTTATCATTGTATGGCGTGTCTTCATTGGTCAAAGAATCTTAATGTAGTGGAGGTACCAATCTTACACAGAGGGAAATTGATTTAGCATATGGTTTAAAATACTATCAGGCAATCATATTGACCTATACTACTTAGTTTCTTTACAATTATATTGATGCATATGGTGTGTTTTTTTCTTAATTTTTAAATTTTGCAAGTATAAATATGCATGCTTATCAATTGAAAATGCATTTTTTAATGTGTTTGATATATTGCAGTTGAAACACCACAACAAAATGTGGTGAAATGGCCGCAAATTTCGTATCGAAAGGTTGAATGAAAAGATGAAAACTTCTGATAGTGGGATAACTGCAGTATTTCAAGTTATCCATGTTTCCTCTAGAGGTGACAGACATCCAAAACTATCTGAGAATCGATACTATTGGTATTTGCATGATATACTTGAGTGTGATTTTGAATCCTTCAAAATAGTTGTGTTCAATGTCAAATGGTTTAGGCTATGAATCCGTGAACGTGACCCTGATAGAAATGTATTGAGCATGCTAACAGATTTATCATGGTTGATAAGAGGAATATGGAGCTAGGATCAGAGTGATATGTTCTTCCAAGACAATGTGAACATATATTTTATGTAGACGTTCTAGGTAAAGTGGGTTGGTCATATGTTGTTAGATATGATCTGAGAGGAAGGCCCATAATGTATAATGTAGTGAAAGAAGATGAAATTGAAGAAGAAGATGACGTGGAGGAGAAGGGGGTTCATGTAGTGTTAGACAAAGATGTCAAAGAAGTTTAAGGAGTATATGTTAACTGAGACAATGTTAATTTGGATGAACTATATGATATTGACGTTGTGTTAGATGGAAAACTTCATTAGAGAACTTTTGAGGTCTAAAATGGGTCTCTTAAGAAAATTGTACAACCAAAATAAAATTTAAAAGAACCAATAGGATTCAAGATGATGATGTCAACCATGGGAGATGATTCACCATTTTTGGGGTAAAAAAGTAACAAAGATTAAAAAATAATAAAATAATAAAACTAGTTTTTCAACTTATCTACCTAAGGTTTTACTCACATTTCGAGCGGGAGTACTTGTTGGATGAAAAATTTAATTCCTCATCCAAGGAGTACCCATGTTGCATACTTTCGATGGACTCTACTACAAGAAAAAATATGAGAAATACACGAAAAAAACGTGATTGGACGCATGTTTTTCATGTATTTCTCATTTTTTTTGTGTAGCAGAGTCCATCGAAAGTATGCAACATGGGTACTCCTTCGATGAGGAATCAAATTTTGCATCCAATGCGTATTTCCACTCGAAATTTGAGTAAACCCATGGGGAGATAAGTTGAAAATACAAGTTGAAAAAATAGTTTTTTCTTTTTTCCCTCTAAAATTTGATGATGTAATGTAATCTTATTTTATTATTTCCACTACTATTTTATAATTTCCTTAGGAGGCCCATATTAGACCTCAAAATTCCTTTAATTGAAGAAGTTGAACCAAATGTAGAAGAGCATGGTTTGAGATGATGATATAGTCGATGATGATGATGCTGATATGGTGAACCCTTTGTACATGAATTATGAACTGGATGATACATGTGATGAGATGGATGAGGAAGAATATTAATGATATCAAAATCTTGGAAAATACGAGGTATGTATTTATATGTTTTTAGTTGGTTTCTTCTCTTTCGTTCATCTTAAATTTTTATTTTCCTAGTTTTTATGCTTGAACCTTACTGTGTTTCTTTCAAATATATTATAGTAGATATATTGGGTATCAAGGAATTGAGAGTGATGTATGGAGGGGGAGGGGACATATGAGCTTCCATATTCACGTGGTTGGCCTTGTTAAGTAGAAAATATATTATTCTTGAAATGAAGAGAAGCCCATTTAAGTTTATACCATAATTTCAAATTTTGACTTTAATGGTTTGTAAAGCAGATGAATCAGGCGAGTTGGGTGATGGGTGAACTAGGCGACACAATGGTTAGGCAGACATGAGAAGTAAGGTTGGCCCATGAATACCCATGAATTAAGTTCCCACTAGGGTGTATCATAATGATTTTTAGAAAATTAACTAAATTAATGTTTATGTGTTAAAAGATGGTTTATAATTGATTGATTATGTAACAATGATAAAATAACAAATGCTAATATTTTGTTTTCATTTATGAGCTAATGATTTGTGTTGAATGATTTTCATATCAGAGAGAACACCCATGCCTTGGATGCACTGCACAAAGGCGAAGTGCTTGGGAGCCCCTGGGGGCATTGTGAGCTAGGCACGCCTGGATGTCTGCATGGTAGGGACGCCCATGTGATGAGTTGGTGGGTCGACCTGGCTAGGAAAGGGGAACCTGCATAAAAGAATTAAGGCCGGCCAATGATTTCCCATGAATAAAGTTCCCACCAAGGGTTCTCATTATTATTTTAATAAAACTAATTAAATTAATGTTTGGGTATTAAAAGTTGGTTTATAATTGATTGATTATGCAACATGGCACTAACAAATTATAATATTTTGGTTTCATTGATGAACTAATGATTTTTGTTCACTAATTTGCACAATAGGGAAAACAATCACGTCTTGAGCATGCCTGCATGAAGGTGGGGCATTATTTTGTGCTGGCTGAAACACTAGGGTGCCCATGCGACAAGTTGGTGGGTCAGTGGTGAGCCTTGGTATTGCACCAAGAGTGTTGCAACTCCGAGTGGCTCCTCAACTCTATTTATCAACCTAGGGTTCGTACAAAATTTGAGGTGACAATGCTATATACATAGTATATGGAATTCTACTCATGCCACCCTCATCTAGGTCATTTGATCATTAGGGCTCCAAGACCATTCTTATACTAAACTAAGGGAGATTAACTATTGAAAGCATGATTCAAAAGCTATTCATAGTGCAGAAAAAGTAAATGATGTTCAAATCTAACTTGTAAATGCTGTCAACTTGTAAATGCTATTGAATCAATCCATGAGAGAACACAAGAATTATGCTAACTGCAGAAAGGAAAGTTACACTAATTGCAATCAAACATCTAACTATCAAATTAACTTGAAAACAAAAGAGTATTCTACCAATTCAAAACTCAAGAATTGATACTAATGAGCTCTAGTATTGCAGCAAGGATGCTACAACTCCTAGAGCTACCAACTTTACTTCATCAACCCGGGGTTTGTACAAACTTGGAGGTGACAATGCTGTATAAACAATAGATGCAATGATCTACTCTTATCACTTTTCAACTAGGGTGATAGACCACTACGATTTTCAAACCAGTCTTCTATTGACTAGAAGGAGTCTGACTACCAAACAACAAAGGGAAAACTATTCTTAATACATAAAGGAAATGTTGCCTACTTTAGGAAATGAAAGCACTGAATTGGAAAGTGCTATAAAGTGACATGAAATCATATAGCTAAGCATCTACACATATTGCTTGGAAAATAGACCTAAATTAACCTTGCATCTAACATCTAGTTATCTTTATTTAAATAAGCATGGAAATTATCCTAAAACTATTATGATTACTGCATGCATGTGCTAACTAGAAATTGCAGAAAAGCCTTTTTGATTTTCAATTTTATGAATGTAAATGATAATTTAACCAATTTGATCTTTGGTAGGGGAGACAGACATGGGGAAACATGTATAAAATGGTTTTGAGGGTATGGAATCCAAGTCGAGGCCTAACCTAAGCTCAGATGACCATTTCTTCTCAATTCGGGCTTAAAACGGGCTGCTAAAATGTTTCCTGCAGTACTACAAGATGTCTTAGTTCTACTACAGGATGCCTTATTTTACTACAGGAAACATGCCAAAAGATATAGGGAGGTAGGAAAGGTAGAATGAAGTGTGGGAAAGGTGTCTGATGGGGAAATAAGGCACAAATGAGGTTTACACTACCCAAGGCTCAGTCCAAGTCTTCAAGATGGTTGGACTTGCTCAAGGAAAATGTCCACTTTGCTACAAAATAGATATTTAGATTAGGGTTTTGTGGACTTCGGTAGTGTAAGTGGAGAAGACTTGGATGAGGCTGGTGAGATGAGGTCTCCCCGTAGATTACAACAACATACATTCTTTTCTTCATTTATGCACGACTTCATTGATATATGGAAAATATGAGTTTGAATTTATGAAAAACAGAGTTATTAATAGCTAATGGATAATTCTATGAATGGAAGTGCTTCTAAACCATAGCAAACTCAAGAAACCAAAATGAAAATTTAAGATACTTCTAAGGAATTGAGAAACAATGATCTATGCAACAAGAAATCCTAAGTTATGCAATGATTAGACAATAAATTTGTTTTTGGGCTGTGAGAATGGAACCCTCAAACCATGATCCCATAAGGGAGAAGAGGCAGAGGTCATCACCACAAGATTTTATGAAGTATTTACTTTCACTATTGTACCACTGATTTATCTGTCCAAAAATGGAAGCAAACTAAGTAATCATCCAAATTCTTGCAGATTAAACAAAACATAATTCAATTCAACATCTAACTATGAATGTAATCTAAGAATGCATATACAAAAAGAGGAACCTTTGACACTAGGGTTGGGCCCTAACCCAAGAGCTTCAACCCTCAGAGTCAACTCAGTGATGGATCAAGGGAATGCTTCTCATTCTCATCAAAATGTCAAAAATACATAAGAGTAATCAATCACAATGCCTTAGCTCGAAAATGCCTCTTGGATACAACAAAAAAAATCGAATCCTAATGAGGCCCCAAGCCTTCTTATTTATACAACTGAAGCTATCAACAACTTCCTTAAAACTAGGGAGGCTTGGCTCCCAAACTCGAGATTAAATTGGCTTCAACTATCACCGACTTTGATGCCAATGACCTTGGTGGGCTTAGCTGCTTGTAACTTCGAGATGATGAGATATGGTGGAGGAATCTTTGAGTGATTGGGGAGGTAAGGAGGGAGATCCAATCTCCTAAAATATCTCTTGCTTGTATACTTCGAGTTCCTGCACTTAAATTAGCCAAAATTGCTCCAAATCTCGCAATTAATGCACATTAGGCTACATGACATAACATCTCATCTTTACCCGTCTCACTAAGAAAAATATAATAAAATATGTAAAGAAATGTGAGAAAAGTTGATTTTAATAAGCTGGAGAGTGGCATTAAGGTCCATATAATTTACCAATTGATGAGCCTCATCATCACCCCCTACTGAAAGTGTTTCTCATCCTCTTGGAAACTTAATCTATGTTCATGTCTTTCATTTCTCTTCTGGCCTCTATGACATCCCAGGCTTTTGTTGTTCTGTTGATGTATTCTCCTCTTGTGGATAAAATCCTGCATGCTTCTCTAGTTCCTCCCACTGCTTTCTTTTCTCTTCCTCCTTTCTTCCTTCTAACATACCCAGAGTAATGGTGGACTGAGTTTCAAACCAATCCAGTTGATTTTGAGTCTCTGTAGTGAATTTTTATACAGTGGGGTCCTTTCTTGTGCATCCATCATTCTTTCAGGGGAATGATACTCCTTGATCCTTAGGATGTGTGGTAGGGTGCCCCATATCCTTTGGAATGCTTGTTGGCTTTCATCCCCTAGAAATCTCAAGGTGTCTTCAAAATGAGTGGCCGTTTCCTCTTATGTAGCTAGGTATCTTGGTGCAAGCCGAGAATCATTGGTGATGATGTTGTGGGTGCTAATGACAACCAAGGAATTGATATGTTTTGATCTATTGTAAAGGGGTTCTTTTTCTTCTCTTTCCAACACCCTCTTTACTTCCTTAGCCCTGACCCTATCATGACTCATCCATGATGTAAATTCCATTAGTTGTAAGTTCCCCAGCTTTGGATTGGGGTCCCACACATTCAAGTCTATTAAGGCTAAGTTGTGTCAGTAGAATTTAGATATCTTGGCCTTATCCTATAGGGTGCTTTGGTCACAGAGCTCAATGAATTGCCTATAGTCTTGGAAAGACATAGTCCCTCATTGTGCTAGGGTCTTTTTCTGAAATTGCAACCATTTATATTTTAGGTACAAGGCATATGAGTTTTGTGGCATCCTCCACTGGAGTTCCTCCATAGAGAGGCTTGCCAGTGTGTCCAATTGGCTCTTTTTTTCCTGTACCTGCCCCCTTAGCCATGTGTTTTTAGCCTCTAGTTGAGATTTCATAACTCTTTCCATGTCTCTTATCCTACTCAACTCTGTGCCCATATCTAATAGTTTCTCTTCCATATGGACCACATCCTCTACATTTTTTGATTTAGCAATTTGCATCAAGCGATGTGTCCTTGATCTCTCCTTCTAAATCTCAAAGAAGAGAGGCATGGAAAATTTCTGTGGTATTAATCTACTTCCCTTAATGAATTTGTAATAGGAGCTGAGATTGGGCTGTGGGCTAGGTTCCTACAAATCTTGGGATTATCCCATTAATGTCTTTGAAGCATCTACCTCCCCTTGTACTTTTGTTGCTGTTTTCTTGCCTTTCTTTTGTCCTTGCTGTCCTTCCTTCCTCTTGCTGTAATGCTGACAAATTTTCCTATAGGACTGTCTGTGTTTCCTCTAGGAGGCTTTTCCCTTTCTGAAATGGGGTCAAAGGTTCTTTGATTTGCTTTGTTGAGGTTGACCTGGTGATATACCTCCTAACATAGGTGATTGGCGAATTTGGGGAAGCCTGTTTTGATGTGCCTCTTCACCTTTCATTTATATGGAGATTAGTTTTCCTTGTCCTTTTGTTGAGTCTTCAATGATGATAGGAAACTTGGTAGGTGTTTGTGGTCTCCCCTGTTTGATCCTAGTGCTCCTCCTTGTTTTGAAATATAGGGGAGTCTACCTCTACCTTTTTCCTGTTGAATTTGTGGGTGTGCTTAGGGAAGTCAAGGCAACAACTGCCTCCTTCTCTATGGGTTTAGGAGACACTCTTGGAGATTCCTCCCCTTCCTTGGTATGTTTTTCAGGGCTTGCCTCATCCTTATGTGCTTCTTCTCCACTGTTCTCTTTTTCTTCCTCTTCTTCCTCTAGTTCTTCCTCTTCTTCTTCAGGTTCCTCCTCTTCTTCTTTAGGTTCTTCCTCTTCTTATTCCTCAAGTTCTTCTTCTTCCTCCTCAGGTTCTTCTTGTTCCTCCTCACCACTAGAGGTTGGGTCCCTTTCATATTCAATTGCTTCAATTACAGCCTCCTTGTCCATGTCCCTAAATGTGGACCATAGAATAGGGACTCTTAATTGGCTTAAGGCATCTTCTAGTATGAGCTTTATTAGTCCATGATGTGCCAGCTGCTGATGTTTTCCTTCCCGTACCTTTATTCTTATGTATATTATTGATTGCAACAAGACGTAGGGCACACTAAGTCTTCTCTTAAGGGGTGAACTCTTCTCCAAATCTCAACTCATGGAGGAGTCTAAATTGGTAACCATAGACTATACTAAGCCTTCCCTCACAAGAGATATACTTGAGAATGTGATAGCTTACTTCATCCCAAGGATAGGGGAGGATATCCATTATAATACCATTCTTTTTCCTCAATTGGATCTTCATCTCTCAAGAAAAGTTCTTGTTAGCATAGGCGCTTCTATCTTTATCCTCCTTTCTCCATTGCATGCCTAGAGGAAGTTAGTGATTCTGCTAATGATTTCAGGGGTAATTGTTACTGACAATCGTCTAACCATAGAAGTAGCACTGACTTTATCCTGAGGTGTGAGTGACATGGAAAATTCACAAGCTACATCATTATCATATCCTATAAGCAACTCGAAGAATCCCAATCATTGATGCCTTCTACAGGGGGATGGAGGTGTTTTCCGGATGTCCTTGTGGGCTCACTTCTATTCAAACCTCCGACCATTTTATTCTTTATATCAAACTGACAATTGGTAGTTTTGTGGCTTAGCTCTAGAGAATTCCAAGGTGACTGTGGGTTTAGGGTTTAGAAGGGTGATGACTACAATTCTCTCTTTATCCCCACACAATTATGTCTATCCCCATGCACACTGTAATTACTAGAAAAAAATGAAGATTCCTTTTCCTTTTTCTCTTTCCTATCTATCAAGTAAAAAACCAGAGGATATGGGCCACCTACCTTTCACTGTGATGCCTTGGGTGAGGAGAATTTCTGAATAGCTAGGCCCTATGCATCCCCTTACAGATTTTTTTTTGACAATCCTCCGAGATATGTAGTTCTCTGCGTTTCCTGTAGGTGTTCACTCTAGGATGAAAAAAAATAGTTTTCTTCTTCGATGGCTCCTCCAGCTGTTCCTTGTTCTCTAAATATCTAAATGAATGATATGTGCATGAAAGTTAGGAATTTTTTCTATTTATGGTCGATTCCTTAGAGAACTGTGCTGGCTAGCAGTGTACGTGATTTCCCCTTTTGGACTGTTAGTGATCCAGGTGGATGTTGGTGGCCACCCACCTATCCCATTTGGACCCCCACAATTGTCTCTTCAGCTTTTTCAGTTTCCTAAATTGTAGCACAGTTTACTATTTTTAGCAGTCTTTCGGGTCCTGAACTTTCGGAGCCGTTTTGAGGCCCTAAACGATGTTTTGTGGGAAATCTGGGGGCAACATGGGTCCATGGACCCATGGTTCCCTTCCCAAAGTGGTAGTTCTTGGATATATCTTTCTAACGAGCTATCATACGCGTCAAACGGAGATCATATGCCAGAGTTACGACCCCGGGAAATTGATGTACCAATTTACCCAAAACGGGGCCCACAATTTGGCATTTCATCTTCTAAGGTTAGGTTTTGGAATGTGAAGGGTTTTCCATTGTTTCTAAACAATAAATAGGCCTTTGAGCCTCATTGTAAGATAGTTTTAGAACAGTTCAGAGGCATGTAGCGACCACATCTCTTCTCAGAGATAAGTTACCATTGCCCTAGCTGGTTTATTTCCATTTCTAGTTGTAAGCATATTTCAGTATTTTCCATTAATGAAATGAAGTATTATTTCCACTGCATCTTTGTGTATATGGTTATCTCTGTATTTTTTTCATTCCTGTTTAAATCCAGATCAATTGGGAACAAGGTAGACCCTCTACCTAGTCACCCTGCTCATGCAGAGTACCGAAGAAACTTGCAGAAGTATGGAGAATCCTCTAGTGATCCTCACCCAGAGTTTTGGAATTATGGTATTGATGGCAGTGAAGGTTGTGGCTTGTTGAATGATGATGAAGAGACTTCGCATGAGATACATAGGTCTTGTCTTGAATGGTGCAATCAAAATAACATGGAATATATTGAAGCATGTGCAATCAATGATGGCTTTGATGTGCCCGTATCGATTGGTCCATAGATTTAAATCAAGAGGCCAGAACTAGAGAATGTGAAAAAAAAAATTGCAAAATCAAACAATCATATGTGTGTTAATAATGCCATTGATTTATTTCAATATGCTGCGAATTTAGTTTGAATAGAAAATTAAATTGCTACAGTAGATCAATATTGGAATCTTGCAAGTTTCTTATAATTGATAGAATGCGCAACTCAATTTTCCAGTGAGAGTATTTTTATTTGAAATAAATTGATAGATTTTCTGATCTTCCTAATCACAAGAAGCACAGGAAGAGAGCATACTAATCTTTTGATTTGATTTTATTTATGCAGGTTAGCGTGGATGAAGTGGCTCTAAATTTATTTATGAGAAATGTGGATGAATTTTTATTTTTTTTTAAATCTTTTGAAAACAAAACTAAAGGAAAACTCTATGAGATCTCATTTTATTTTTTATTTTTTTAATCTATTCTACCTTTAACTTGAAAGATTTTTTTTTTTCCTAGGTAAAAGAATGCTTCTAGTGAAGCCACATATGGACTAAGAATCAAGATTTAAAATTTTTACCTTATGCTTTGCGAACATGTGAGTAACCTATCTTTTTCTTGGAGTTGACGCAAGGTTCTTTTGAAACTAATCTTCAATATTGTTCTTGCTCTCCAAGAAGTACCTGTTTGACATCTTCAAATTCTCATTCGTAGGTGAATTAGTAAGAAATGTGGGGTTTAAAAAGACTAAATTTGAAATGAACTAAGTACAAAAATAAAAACAAATGCTAAAACTACCACTCTGTTGAAGATCATGCTATCACTAGGTTTCACAAGTTTAGTTCATCAAAGTAAATTGCAATAAAAATAACTTCCTATGTCTATCTCTAAATCATCCTCCCCGGCAACGGTGCCAAAATATTTGGTCTAAAATGCGGATGAAAATTATAGTTTCATTTACTATTAACCCGGGTAAGTAAAATTCAAGGATCATCCAATATATATGGACTTAGAGACAAACTAAACTAATCTAGGTGAAAAAATGCCAAAGCTCCCTTATAGGAGGTCTTTCATTGGGATTTCCAACACCTATTTAGTCATTTAACCAAAATGAAATCTAAAGACATTGTGACAAGTGTAAGAAATATTAAAGCTCCCTTATAGGAAAAGGTCCATTAATATTTCTAACATCTTAATCAATTAACTAAGAAATGAAAGCATTTAAACATAATTCAAATTGATTACAAGAAATATTAAAGCTCTCTTACAAGAGACTATTCATTTATATTTCCAAGCATCAAGATATTTAAACTAATGAAATTAAAAACATAAATGAAAGAAATCTTACTATACCAAAATAAGTATGCAAGTGAGGCAATGAGGGCCCTCCATAGCTCCACAAGTACGCTTAGAAAGAAGTCAAATGTAGAAGAAAATCCAATCCACTTTATTTATCCTCAATTGTAAATTACAATTTCAAGCTCCAAGTTCTACATTCCAAGAGGTTCTAAGCTCTACATTACAATGATTCTAAAATCTAAAATTACAAATGAGGGACTAAGTTTATAGATTCTAAAAATTAAGATTACAAATGAAGGAGATAACACTCCTATTTATACAACAAGATGGGATAACAAACTCATAATGATGATCCACTATTCCCTCTTCAAATCCACATCTCTCAACCAATGGTGATACATAACCCTATCCTCCATGATATTCTCCATGAGGTCCATGATCTTATCAAATTCGAATTTGAACATAGAGTGCCACATAAAAATGCCTTGAAAGCTTCCTTTGTACCTACACATGTCAACAAACTCATTCTAATTTTTAGGTATAAGAATAAGCATATTATTTTCTAAAGTTTAACCATAAATCCACTTAAAAATGTTAAGAATTAATAAACTTTAGAAAATCATAGTTATAACCCAATGATGAGGTAAATGTAATGATGTGGAGGTGGAATGGAGGGGACATGAAGGTAATATGGAAGTAATGTGAAGGTATTGGTGAATAATGGAGTGAGAATAGGGACTATTTTGAGGCCCAACACACTTCCTTAATTGTACTTGGGGAATTGAATCATATCATAGTAACTCTTCATCACATGTTTACCCTAGCAAACCGGTTAGCTTGGGTAAATGTGGTAGGAGGGTGTTATAGAGTGGTATTAGATCATGGTTCATCTCTTGGAGTGGATGGGTGGAATATGTTTGTCATGCATACATGTCTGTTTCATATGTGTTTTTTATGCTTGTGGTCTATGTTCTTGTTGTGTCTACATGGTGGTGATCATTGTTACAGTTGTGTTTCCATGTAGAAGATAATGGTGATTTTTGTTGGATGTGGTCGTCATGAGTGCAAGTTGATTATGCATTTGTTATGCATGTCAGTGTCTATATGTTGTTATGCATGCATTGTCATGGTTATGGTATAGTCATGCAATGTAACTAGATAATGGTTGAAATTATGTTTATATACCGATATTATTATGCTTATACATGTATTGCACTAATCTGGTTGATTTTGCAGACAAGATATCCTCCCCTAAACTATACTAAGGTATGTTGATTATGTTTATATTTTGGTTTAACTAACATGGTATACTTCACGAGATTCTCCCTATAGATTAGATGAGCAACATGGTGATGGACACTCTCTTGACATAGCAGACACATTAAGAGTTTGAAGGTAGAAATAAGAAGTTGCAAAGCAGATAATGACAAAATAATTCAGGTACAAGAGAAACAAGAAGAGGTTAATGCAGTTATCCTTCATAGTTTTTTAGATTTGTAGAGACAAGGACCACTTAGGATCAAGTATGCGTAGGAGGATAGGACTAATGGGGCATATGGTAGTAGGTCTCATGGTGGGCATAGGTCAAATAGGGATGACACGACCAGAGATGGCATGTTCTTGGATACACCAGATAGGAGAGGTGATGGACATAGTTTTTATTCTAGTTCTATTTCTGACAGGTACCATGGTCATCATCATTATCATCCTCATAAGAGGAATGATATGGGATATTTTCTAGATGAGTTCAAGAAAGCCAAGCCACCTACCTTTTATGGAGATTTGAATAGACTGGAAGATGAAGAGGCATGGTTACTTGGGTTGAAGAAGTTCTTTGAGTTGCATGATTACACAGAGAACATGAAGTCCATAATAGCTATTTTCAGCCTAAAAGGGAAAGCATAAATCTGGTGGGGAGATGTGAAGCAGGTTAGAGGCATCAGGAAAAAAGAGTTCAGCTGGCATGAATTCAAGAAAATTTTCAGGTTGAAATATTTGTGAGAGAGGTAATATGACAGTAAATCTAAGGATTTCTATGAGTTAAAGATGGGATCGATGACAGATGAGGAGTATACAACCAAGTTCCTAGATTTTTTGAGGTATGTACTATATCTTAAGGATGAGAAATCCAAAGTTAAAATTTTTTTAGTGGATTACCATTAGCATTTAAATATTGGATTGAGTAAAAAGAGCCTTGGTCACTTGAATAATTATTTAGGAAGTTGAAGCAATGTTATGAGCAATCAAAGAATGAGACAAAATCTTAGTAAGGCTGGAAGGGGAAAGACAAGACTAAAGGTAAATGGCAGCCGAAGCAAACAAGGCCCTAGGATACAATTGAAAAAGAGAATGTTATTTACAAGAATTTTAATGCAGTTGGTTAGAGACATGGGTCACAACTTGGAGGGAAACAGAATAAAGGTGATGCTAAGGGACAGTTGTAGGGTTGGATATGTGGCAAGGAGCCTCTTAAGAGAGACTTCTCATAGTATCAGGGTGGTAGGCCTCATATTTACAGTGCATAGAAAGAACAAACATTTGGTGATGTTGGGCAGAGAATTCCATGAATCTATGCAACATTGGATAACAAGCAGGAAAATCACTAGGTATCTATTATCGATATGGACGGTAAGCTTTGTGATCAAGTACTTTTTATTTTGATTGACTCTGGATCTAATTATAGTTATGTTGATCATGACCTGGTGGATAAATGTGATTTGAATAAAGAAGTGCATGCATAATCTTGGTTAGTGCAGTTGGCTCCACGTACAAAGAAAATAATTCATAATTGGGTAAAGTCTTGTGCATTTGAGTTGAATGGTATGCCTACATCAACACATTTGAATGTGATTCAATTGGGATCGTATAGTATGATTTTGTGTATGGAATGGTTGTATCTTCATAGGACCAAGGTGTATTTTTATGACAAGGCCATTGAATGTTTGCATCACAATGGAGAATAGAGAATATTGCAGGATAGTAAGAAATCTACATTAATCAGAATGGTTACAACTATGCAAGCAAAGCATAGTCACAGAAAAGTCTCGTGTGTGTTATTTGCAGTGCATATTTCTAGTGATAGAGGTAAGGATGTTGAGAATGCGAAAGTATTGAGAAGGTGCTTGGTTTCACAGAGTTTCAAGATGTGTTTCCCGTAGAGATTTCAAAATTTCCACCTCATAAAGAAGTGGACCTTTCCATTGAGTTGGTACTAGGGGAAACACCAACATCAAAGGCACCATACAAGATGAGCACACTAGATTTGGTAGAATTGAAGTTACAATTGAAAGAAATACTTGAAAAGGGATACATCAAGTCAAGTGTGTCACCTTGGGGTGCATCGATATTGTTTGTGAAGAAGAAGGATGATACTATCAGGTTATGCATTGATTACAATAAATTGAACAAGGTAGCCATCAAGAATGAGTATTTGTTTCCAAGGATTGATGACTTGTTTGACCAATTGAAGGAAGCAACAATGTTCTCGAAGATTGTCTTGAGATCTGGATATCATTAGGTACACATTAAAGAAGAGGACATCTACAAGACTGCTTTAAGGACCAGGTATGGGAATTATGAGTTTCCTGTGGTTCCTTTTGATCTAACTGCCCAGGCTATGTTTATGTGCTTGATAAATAGTGTGTTGTGTCCTTATTTAGACAAGTTTGTTGTTGTGTTCATCGATGATATATTGATATATTCTAAGAATGAGGAAGAGTGTGCCAAACACTTAGTAATAGTGTTGAGATTGCTAAAAAACATCAGTTGTATGCCAAGCTTACCAAATGCAAATTTTTTTCAGAAAAAGGTACATTACTTGAGGCCTGTTGCTTCTAACGAAGGCATAGCAATGGATCTAAAAAAGATAAGATCTTTCACGGAATGGGAATCTATTAGGAATATGGATGAGGTAAGGTCATTCATGGGGTTAACAGGTTACTATAGGAGGTTCATCGGGAACTTCTCACATATTGCATATCATATTACAACATTGCAAAGAAAAGGTAAGAAGTTTGAATGGATAGAGCAATGTGCAACCAATTTTGAGTAGTTGAAGCATCTATTGACAAATTCTTCAATTCTTAAGATTGAAAATCTAGATAAAGAGTTTGTGGTGTGCACATATGCTTGTAAAATAGGACTTGGTGGAGTCCTTATGCAGGAAGGAAATTTAGTATGCTATGAATCAAGGAAACTAAATGAGCACGAGCATAACTATGTGGCACATGATCTTGAGTTGGCAACGATCATCCATACGTTGAAGATGTGGAGGTACAATCTTATTGGCAAGATATTTATAATAATGAGTGACCACATTGGATTGAGATACTTGTTTGACCAACCGAATCTAAATGCCAGACAAGCTAGATGGTTGCTACGATTAGTGAGTTTGACTTTGAAATCATGTACAATAAAGGGAAAGAGAACAAGGTTGCAAATTGCCTTAGTAGAAAAATACAGGTAAATCACATTACAACTATGAGTTCGTATGGTACAAATATATATGAACATGTCTTATAGGTAGGATAGCAAGATGACAAGTACATGGAGCTTAGGAACAACTTGCAATAGGGTATAGGTGAACAAGATGTCGACTATTGTTTTACAATAAATTTTTTGTTCAGATTTAGGGATAGGATCTATGTGCCAAACAACAATGAGTTCAACCATATTTAGGTCACCTAGGGTATCAAAAGACATTGAAAACTATGAAGAAATTATACTGTTGGTTGAATCTGAAGAAGTGGCAAAGTTTGTGGCTAGATGCTTGGATTATCAACAGGTAAAAGTAGAGTGCAAGCATCTAGGTGGATTACTACATCCGATCTAGATTCCAAAGTGGAAATGGGTGTTCATTTCCATGGACTTCCTTACAGTTTTCCCAAGGACATATATTCAACATGAGTCTATTATGGTTGTGGTTGAAAGGTTGACAAAGGTAGCACACTTCATTCTAGTGAATTCTACATATTCAATTAGTGTTGTAACATAGGTCTTCATTAGGGAGATAGTGAGGCTGCATGGTGTTCGGAAGAAGTTTGTGTCCAAGAGAAATGCTAAGTTCACTTCCAAATTCTAGAAAGATATGTTTGCAAGTTTGGGTACAGATTTGGCTTTTAGCATATCGTATCATCCACAGACAGATGGACAGATGAAGAGGGTTAGCAAAATTCTGGAGGACATGTTGAGAATGTGTGTCATGCATCAACAACGAAAGTGGGAATAATATATTCCACTGGTAGAGTTTTATTACAACAATGGGAATCAAGAGTCACTGAGGATGAATCTGTTTGAGGCACTTTATTGCCAAAATTGTAATACTCCCATAAGTTGGGGTGATCTCATGAATAGGGTGTTGATAGGATCAGACATGTTAGTAGAGATGGAACAGGAAATGTAAGTTATCAAGAAGAATCTAAAGGCAACACATGATAGGTAGAAAATTTATGCAGATAAACACAGGTTGTTTAAGGAGTTTTAGGTTGGGGAACATGTGTACTTGTGCATCAAGCCCAAGAAGAGCTCCTTGAGGATTAGGTCATGTGCAAACTTAGCTCCTTGGTATTTTGTGCCTTTCGAGATCCTTGGGAGGATTGGACTAGTGGCCTACATACTTGCACTGCCTCCAACAGGGAAAGGCCATGATGTTTTCCATGTTTCATTACTTAAAATATATGTAAAATATGTTGATCATGTTATTGCTTGGTTTAATCGCAGGTGGAGCCAAAAGGAGAATTCTAGCTAGAACCTCAGTGCATTTTGCAAAGAACTATGCTCATTCTCTAAAACTGAGCAATCAAGCAGGTCAAAGTGAAATTGAAGCACTTTGGGCCTGATGAAGCTACATGGGCGATGGATGACTAGATGTGTTCAATGTGTCCTTGTTTATTTGCTGGTTGAGTAGATGTATTTGGTATATGTTTTGGCATGGTGTTTTTGTATAGGTATGTATGTATATGGATGTAAATACTGCAATGAGTTGCATTATAAATCTCCAATAAGAAGGATGGTTGTCGTGTTTCTATGTTTGTCACATTGGTTTGTTTTTCAATAGGTTGATTATTGTAAATACTGCATTGAGCTAAGTTATAAAGCTCAATGGGAAGTATTTTTTGCTTTTTAATGGCCTTGCTAGTTGTAGGTGTCAATGAACACCAAGGACGGTGTTCCTGTAAGGGGGAGGGGTCTGTAAAAACCTTGGCTTAAAAATCTATGTAATAAAGTTAATAAAGGCAAAATAAAAACCAATTTCATGGGACACTTATTCCAAGATGAATGTTGGGAAAAACATCCTAGTGTCAGTGTTGATTTGGTTTATTATGGCTAAGAAATTGACAAAGGCAATGATAAAGGATTTGGAAAGGCAAGTGGCATTAATTGGAATTTTATTTATGAAAATAATGGAAATAGGAGAAAAGGAAGGTGAAAGGTCACAGGTTTCATGTGGGAAGGAAAATGAAGGAAAATAATGGAAATTGAAGAAAATAGAGGCCTTAATGATAAAAGGCTTTCAAGGATCACTTCACAGCTTTTTTCATTTTAATCTTTTTTCAGTTCAGTTTTGGGGCTCTCTCTCTATTCTATCTACTCTCATTCTCTCACACACTTAGACTATTCTTGGATCACTCTAGCATTGGAGGAAGGAAGGAAAAGGAAGGACAAGAAAACAAAGGGGAAGAAAAGATCAAGCAAGGAGAGAAGGATCAAATGACTACTATTGGATTACATGCATGTATCGAGTTGCATGTATGATTTCCTTGCTAGTTTTGGCATGCATGGTACATGCATGTGTGTATCTGGTTCTATTGTTGTCATTGACATGGGGTTTTCTAGGTGTGACAGTGGTTTTCAAACTTGCCTTGACATTTCTGGATAACCATGGTGTGATGGGGTTCTTTTACTTGGTTGAGCTGGATTTCCAGATGGTTTTGAAACTAGGTGGGATGATCTTAGGGGAAGTCACACAGCCTAGGAATCCCTTGACCATTAATGGTGGGATACACAGTAAATATTGGATGTGAACACCCTTAATGGGCCTAGGAATCCCTTGGCCAGTAATGGCAGGATACAAGGTAAATCCCAGAGGATGGAGACAAACAAATTCCTCATGGTTTAGGTGGAGAGATATCGAGACATCCATGCTTGTTTAGGGCCTAGTGATCCCTTGATCGGTATATGGTGAGATTGCAGTAAAGCCTATAGTGTATGTTTATTGTCTAGGCATAAGAATCCCTTGGTGGGATACACGGTAAATCTTGAGGAAGGCTTGATTTTTTTTGTTGTAATTCTGACATTCATGTTTGGAATATAGCATAGGGGTGATTGGCTAAAAGAAATATTTGGTTCATCCCAATCTATGGTCGGTTGGTATTTGGAAGTCCCTGACTTGGTTAGCTTTTGCATATGTTAATAATAGCTCTTTTCCTCTTGTGTATTATGTGTAAATTTTCTTTTTATTATGTGATGATAATGGTTATCCTATCATTGTTGATCTGTTGGTTATATGATAGTTATAAGCATGGTTCATGGAAGAATTGAGTTATGGTGCTCATCATATTTTGTTTATTAAATGAATATTAATGAATGTATAACCTAATAGATGATATATTGTAGCTATTATGAGAGGGCATTGGACCTTCTTGACGATTCTCAGATAATTATGAAATCCCTATGCTCGAATGTGTTTATATGACCCATAGATCACAATTGATGATGTGTTTGACATAATTTTTGTCATGGGTAGGCCTTGTCAGGTTAGTTCCTTGTTCAAGTTTTGCATTAGAGGCATTGTCATGATGTTATTTATCATTTCTGAGAATTTCGTGAATTTCTGGGTAAATGCCTGAGTCCTAGCCTTGAAAAAGTGGCTCAGATTTTGAGGTCAATGGACTAGAACTTCTTGAAAAATGCCACAGTTACATGGATGCCTTGTTGTGGGAGTGACTAGAGGGTCCCAGTCACATGGAAGGATTATCGTGGGATCAGTTAGGGGTCTAGTTTAGTAAAATATAAAATTGGCTCAAGGGTTGGACACCTAGTGTGGTTGGTTAACCCCTGGGGGTCTTGTAGATTATGAGGAAGGTTAGTCTGGTTTTGGTTTGTTGATTCCACTTCCTTAACTATACTTGGGGAGTTGAATCATATCATAGTAACTTTTCGTCACATGTTTACCCTGGCGGACCGGTTAGCTTGGGTAAATTTGGGAGGAGGGTGTTACAAGATATGCATGAATGAAAATTATATTAAGTAAATTTGATATTTAAAATCAAATAATTTAAAGGTACGCTTTATATTATATTATGTTTACTAATTTAAAAGAACGCTACAGAATATTTGATTCTACATCAACCTTGTTTTGATGTCAATATCATTTGTTAATATCATTTTCTTTATCTATTTGTTTATATATTGGTTCCCTACTCCAAATGATGGTCTCAGTTTCCACAAAAGAGGTTAATGTAGATACCATGTTGTTGTCTCAAATCATGCAAGGATGTCTAGTTAGTTTTTATGTCTATTTCTTATGAGGAGTTAAGATTCGATTTTTAGGTCAAAAACAATGGAATGTTTTTTTGCATAAAAAATTTTGATTTTATAATTTTTGTTGGAACATGGATGGGCTTATTAGCCTGTATATAAACCTTTAGTTTGAAGAGGGAAAGGGAGGAGAGGGAGGAGTGAAAGGAAATGTTTGGTAAATTAAACAATGATATTGGAACTATTTTAAACATTTTTGTGTAAGTGTATTGTTTTTATTTGACTCAATCAAGTAATAATTATATCATTTTTATTCCCATAGTTCCCCAGATAGAATGCCGAAGGACATCACTCACAAGCAAATCACAGATCAATACACCAGTATTCTTGACGTGATTAAAACCCTCAAATAGGGAAACAATCCATGGCCTAAGCCAACGTGGCCACTTCAGGCAATTTACTAATAAAAGAAAGAAAATTTACATAAGCTTCTCTCATGAATGGTCACCTTACAAATGACCCTCCATACTCTTTAAATAGAGATCATGGACCAATCGGGTGTTAAGCCACAGATCAAGTGTCGGTAATACTGAGGATAGAATGAACCATCAGATCACTTCATGTCTAGAGCATATTGTGACCGGTGGATTGTAAGTTACAAAAGTACAGAGTAAAGAAACACACTTTACCTAATTCTAAACTAGACCAAGTTATATTTAACTATTTCCTATGTGTCAGAATATCCTAACACCCCCCCCTAAGAACAACTTGGGATAGGATTGAAGGATGTGCAAATATGACACAATAGGAGAAGGAAGGAGGCATTAGAGCCTATCCCCCCTTAGTGACAACTTCCTGAACTCCAACCATAAATCGAAGTTTAGTAAACTTCGCCTCTGTGAGAGCCTTTGTAATGATGTATGCAACTTGATCATTGGTTGAACAATATTGCACTTCAAGAACATGGTTATGGATGAGATTTTAGACGAAGTGCATGTGTAGTCCAATGTGTTTGCTACACTGATGTTGGACTGGATTTTTTCATAGTTTAATGGAACTTTTATTATCACACCAAAGTGTAGTCAGATGTTGTTGCTCAAAGCCAAACACTGACAGGATTTGACGAAGCCACAGAGCTTCCTTGATAGCTTCTATGGCGCCATGATACTCTGATTTTGTTGAAGAAAGAGAAATAACACTTTTTTTCTTGCAATCCCATGTAATAGGTCCAGAACCAAGAGTGATGAAATAACTTGCAGTAGACATCCGATCATTAGGGTCACCAGCCCAATCAGAATTAGTGAAACCAACCAATAGAGGAGATGCTTCTGCACTGTAATAAATCCCAAATTGAACTGTACCTCAAACATAACGAAGTACTTTTTTAGCTTTTTTCGAATGAATTTCATGTGGGTTTTTCATAAACCGAGCAATAAGGCCAACAACAAAGGAAAGGTTAGGATGGGTATGGGTCAGATACAAAAGTTTTCCTACAAGCTGACGGTATAAGGTAGCATCAACTTCAGGGGAAGTACAAGTGACTAAAAGTTTGGCGCTCCATATGAAAGGGAGAAGGGGCTGGGTCATAGTATCCATGTGAAGTGCGTAGAAAGATCACAGGCATATTTGGATTGGGAAATGGAAATACCTTCCTTGGATTGCAAGACTTGAAGACCAAGAAAATAATGCAAGTGTCCTAAGTATGTCATTTCAAACTTCTTTTTAAGGATGGACTTCACATGGTTTATAAGGTTGGGATCACTACCAGTAAGGATAATATCATCAACATAAAGAACAAGAATGATAAGAGAATTACCCACTTTCTTGGTGTAGACATTATTTTCAGAATGACTCATAGAAAAGCCAGTATCTAAGAGAAAGTTATCCATTTTGGCATACTAAGCCCGAGGGGCTTGCTCGAGACCATAGAGGGATTTCTTAAGCCGACATACAAGACTGGAGTCTATTTATATAAAGCTAGGAGGTTGTTCCATATAGATTGCTTCATGTAAGTACCCATGCAAGAAGGCAGATTTAGCATCCATTTGATGGACTTCCCATTTGAAAGAGGCAATAAGGGAAAGAACAAGGAAGATAGATTTCATTTTGGAAACAGGGTAGAAGGTTTCAGTATAGTCAATGCCTTCAACTTGTGAAAATACCTTAGCAACAAGACGAGATTTGTGTTTATCAACTTTTCCTTATGGTCCAGAGTTGGTTCTGTAAAACCATTTACATCTAACAAGTTTTCTTCCCTTTGGAAGAGCAATAAGATCCCATGTATCATTTGCCAATAATGAACAATATTATTCATTCATAGTTGCATCCCAATATGTATGGCTTGAATATTCTATAAAGGTGTCAGGATCATAATTCACTAAAGCTTGATCCAGTAAAGAAGAGGCTCTATTGAACTGAGAACATGTACGTCAGTGATCTGTAGGATCACTTGCAAGAGAACCTGTTGCATCCCGAGTAGCACGGACCCATTTTGGAAGTTGAGGAGATGAAGGAGGATCCTGAGAAGGTGGGGGAGGATTTTCATCCTCATTATCATCATTTGAAGAAGAAATATTTTTAGAATTAGAATGGATAGAGAGAGGTGGCACATCTGCCGAACTAGGCTCGTAGGCCAATATATTTTCAGCAAACTTTACATCCCTTCTAATGATAAAATTTTTGGATTTAGGTGAAATAAGTCTATATCCTTTGACATCTTTGGAATATCCAACAAAAATACATTTTTCACTCTTAGGTTTTAAGGCTTTATGTTTCTCATCGGGAATATGGGCCCATGCTTCACTTCCAAAAACACAAAAGTGACTTACATCTAATTTAATTGAGCTCCATGCTTCTTCTAGAGTGATATTCTTTAAAACATTAGTTGGAGTGCGATTTACTATGTAATTTTCACAATTAATTGCTTTTGCCCAAAAATTAAGACTAAGTCCTTTAGATTGAAGCATACAATTAGTCATTTCCTTTAAGGTGCGATTCTTCCTTTTAGCTACACCATTTTGTTGTGGAGTATATGGAACATAATGTTGCATTTGAATTCCATGCTCAGTGCAAAAGTTAATGAATTTGTTAACATATTCTCTGTCATTATCAAATATTAGCTTAAGAATTTGATGTCCAAATTGTTTCTCAACAAAGACCTTAAAGGACAAGAACATGTTAAATACTTAAATTTTGAGTTTTAAGAAGTATACCCAAGTGCATCTGGAGAAATCATCAATGAAAGTTAAGAAATACTTGTAGCCAAAGAATGAAACAACTAGAAGTGGACCACATAAATCATTATGCACAAGCTGTAAAGGGGCTGAGGTGTGCCAAGAGGCACGTTTTTCAAAACTATCCCAATGATGTTTTTTGAGTACACATCCGGAACAAACAACATCTCTGCAAGATACCATAAGAAGACATGTCATCATATTTTCTTTACAAAGATTTTGAAGGGATAGATAGTTTAAGTGACCAAATTGCTCATGCCAAAGTTTTCTCACTTCATCATGATGAGCAAAAAATGTCGAGGGAAGAGTTGACAACCCAAATTTGTTAAACTTATACAACATTGTAGAATCATCAGCAATGCCAGTAGCTAAAATCTCTCTAGGATCTCTTAGGTCCTTAATTACAATATAATGAGGTGAAAATTCAACGATTTTACCTTCACCTGAATGAGTTATCTGATATATAGATAGAAGGTTGTAGGATAAGGTTGGAACACATAATACATCATTAAATTAACCATTGTCTAGATGAATAGTTCCAGTCCCTACAACACTAAGAGATCTATCATCACCAACATATATATTTTTGGTGTTAAAATAATTTAAAGAAGAAAACATGGCTTTGTTTTTGTCCATGTGATAAGAAGCTCTAGAATCAATGAACCACTCATGAGAATAAGAAGAAGAAGATACATTTAGTGCATAACTAGACCAAGATGCTTGACAAACACATGCAGAAAGTTCTATTCCTGAAGATGAAGTTGAAGTTGAAGAGTGTTCCAAATGGATGTTATGCTTCTTCATTGCTGCTTCCATCTTCTTAAAGCATTTGGATTCTAAGTGGCCATCTCGATTACAAATGTTTCAATGTCTATCAGTCTTCTTCCCTTTGTTTTTATTTGCCTTAACATTTTGTTGAATTGATTTTTCATTTTGAGACTGAAAGTGCTTAGGACCCTTGGTTGGTTTAGGACCATTCTTTTTAGGATATTGATTCTTAGGATTCTTTGAACTTGGTTGCCACTGGCGGCTAAGACTTTCTTAGAAGAGTTTCCAAGATTAAGAAGACCAAGATATAAGAGTTTTTCTTGTTCTCTTATTAAAGAATCACAAAAGGCATCAAAAGAGGGGGACTTGTAGGCTTGTCCTTGAGAAATAACGGCTTCTCTATTAGAATGGAAGGTGTTAAGCCTGGTCCTAACTTAGTAAGAATGGAATAGATAAGACTACCATCTTCCTTATTAACCTTAACACCTTCCAAGAGAAGTCTAAGGGTCTTGAAATTGGACAAAAAATCTTCAATAGAAGAAAAATTATTGGGGTCCAACATAAGCAACTCATATTTTGAGTTGATGCACTTTAATTTCATTTTTAATCCAAAAACTTTATTGAGCAGTTGCATTGCTTCATCAGGGGTATCAAGTTCTACGATATGGAATCTAAGGTTTGGATAAATAGTCATCCCTATCAACCCACATGCTTGATCTTTCTTATTTTCCCATTTGATTGCCTTATCTTCATCTTTAGGTTTAGACTCTTGGCTTGAGGGTATTCTATAAAGATCTTTACTTCTAAGTAAATCCTCCATGTAAGACACCCATTGGAAGTAGTTGGTGCTATCAAGAATAACTTGGCATAGAATTTCCATTTTAACATAAACGAAAGTTGTAGATGCTGAAACTAAGTGTTCTAATGGAAATATCTCGAAAAATTAGGTCGAATAAAAAAATGGCTATGAAAACCGCTTCCAGATGAAGAAGTTATGACTTTTTGAAGAAAAGTTGTTGAAGATCTCGACGAAGTATGTGAATGTGCGGAAGTGAATGATAATGTTATATTTAAAAAAAAAAATCCCCCTCTTTCCAAATTTAATCTAATTAGCTCACTTAAAAAAAAATAAAAATTATGTGACTCACTTTTATAAATAAGTGAAAGTCACTTTTACAATGGTACTTTATGAGCTACCCACTAAATTGTAACTTAAATAAAAGATAAAGAGCCTTTAGAATTACAAGTGACTCACTTTTTATAATGGGTGAGAATACTTTTACATAAAGTAACTTTAAAACATAAATTACATGTGCTCTTTGAAAAAGTAACTCAACAAAAAGAAAGAATTGAAAAGAGCATACGCATGATAAAAATCCTTCCTTTTTGTTTATGATTTGCCAAGATTGCATAAAGTCACGGGGAAAAGAGCATATGCAGAAATGAAAGGTATAGATCCAGCAACATAAAACAGAGAGCTAAATAAACCAAAATAAATAGAGAGATGAATAACTAAAACTTCAAATAAAGATTGTATACATCCAGATCTTAAAAATGACGTAGTTAGGGCTATAGCAAACCTTTTCGCGTGAAATAAAAGGGGTTCCTGAATGGAACAAATGCTCCTAACACAATAGATTTGTTCTCTCGGCTCTAAAGAAGTTAGAAATAGTAGATCTAGGAAACAACAGTCAGATGTAGTTGTAATAGCTTCGGATTTGGATCACCAACAGATGTGGACCTCAAATAGCTCCAATACCATGTAGGAATTTACAAGGTAAGTTCCTTAGATAGAACACCAAAGGACACCACTCACAAATAGATCATAGATCAATACACCAATATTCTTGACGTGGTTTAAACCCTCAAAGAGGAAAACAGTCCACAGCCTGAGCCAACACAACCACTTTAGGCAATTTATTAATAAAAGAAAGAAAATTTACATAAGCTTCTCTCATGAATGGGCACCTTACAAATGACCCTCCATGATCTTTAAATAGATATCATGGACCAATCGAGTGCCAAGCCATGGATCAAAAGTTGGTAATACCAACGAGAGAATGAACCATCATATCACTTCATGTCTGGAACATATCGTGACTGTCAGATTGTAAGTTACAAAAGTACATAGTAAAGAAACACACTTTACCTATCCCTACACTAGACCATGTTATACTTAACTATTTCCTATCTGTCGAAATATCCTAACAGTGTTAATTCAATTTATATTCATTTATATTCGATCACAAGTGTCCTTTAATGACTTGTTTCCTAAGGATGATATCGATCTGAACATTCCTCTAGTCCAGTTTCCTGTGAATTGTTTCCAGGGATTTAGATTATTGAGAAATTCTACCTTTATATAAATTGAATTGATATATTTGTTGCAGCATTTTCTAATGTATTAATTTGTTTTCTTATTTATTTATTGGATTATTTAATAAATGAATAATTGTAGCATGATTATAGAAATTGTTATAGTTATCTTTTCAATTTACCTCATCCAAGAAATAACAGTTAGATAACATTAGTTAGTCCTCTACATATATCATTTATTCTTAATGTGAATTATTCAAACAAGCATTGATTGTTCTATGTATATGAAGCTTATATTTTTGTAGTTCTCAGTATTTTCTTTATTCACATTAAGGATTATAGTTCATTTTTATTTATAATTGCAACTATAAATTAAAATTAGTTTTCATCTTAAACATTTAGCATCATACGAATTTATTTTTACTCATCTTTCACTAGTTACAATGCTTTCTAGTTTTAACTCTTTATATTGTATTCTTGTAAATTTTTTGTATTATATGTTCGAATTTGATCTTGTATATTATTGTACTAAATTGTGTTATTGTATTATATTTAACTCGTAGATTAGGTGCATTAACACAAACACTAGTTTTAGTTCAAATTTAGGATAACAATAGGATAAAACCTTCATCTTCTCCTTTGAAAGTGGAAGAAGAATTGAGGCTAATGGAATATTTAAACCCATTAGGATTGACCATCCCAAACAACTTGGGCTATTTAAAGAGCCTTGGTCTGGGTCACATCCCCTTTATTGACTAAGGTCCAAAATCTCACGTCAACAAAATGGCACTAGAAGGAGGGCATACTCAAATTTAAATGGTTAATCGTGGACATAAGAGACAAACTGTTAGGTCCCCTATTGTCACAAGAAGTTACTAAGACCCTCCCATTTCTCAAATTTCTTCCAGTTCTCAACCTCAACTTATTTCTGAACAGACGACAAACGAACCCACAACTCCACAGACTCCACAACTCCACAACTCCACAGACTCAAGAGAGATTAGAATGAGAAAGGTCTACTAAAATACGATTGTCTCAACATCTTGTTACACCTCTCGAAGAACCTTCGGTACTGGATCCCCACGTAGAAATTCTTAAGGTTACTAGTACCACTAATGACAGATTGAACGATATCTTGGCTAGTAAATTTCTTTATCTTAATCAAATGGTTTCTAAACCACCTTCTAGTGAATCCATCCAACTTACCCTTTTTGGAGGTTCTGGTCCACCTCCTTCCCCACCTAGCTCACCTTCTTCTCTTGAAGATTCCTCCAGTGAAGAAACTTTTTATTAGTCATTTGAATCTGATGGATCCCAAAGAATGTATAATAACTAGGGAAACCGAGGAATAAATCAAGGTAACTAAGAAAAAAATCACGTCGCTCATTGGTGTGCAACATCCTCTGCCTAAAAGCCCCTATAAATTTCTCCCCAAATTGGACCTAGATTCTAAAGAATCATCCGAGGATCATATTAAATATTTTCGGTTGGCTATTAGATAGAAAAACATTTTCATCAAAGATGTTGCTCGTAGTTTGTTCACTTACACTTTCAAGGGAAAAGTTGCAACTTGTTATTTTTTGTAGCCCCCTCAAAGAATTACCTCTTAGGCACAATTTGAAACTATATTCTTAGAGAAATTTTGTTATGAAACCAGCTCAAGAAAAGATAGATCAACGCCTTAGAATTCAGCCTCTTCGAGGGCGCAACCTCCTTTACATTACATAAATGAACACTTTTTCGATGATTCAAATGACAAAACCTCCTTTCTATATATAGGAGTCTAAGGAGTCACAATATAACCCAACCGACCTAA